>VNKC01002626.1:0-13080 GCA_008042775.1 Drosophila pectinifera
TTTACTAATAATTAATATTAGATACATATTAAATCGATGTTTCAGAAGGGGTATGAAAGCAATCAAGGCCTTCCCCAACTTCAAAATATGTTCTATAATGGCGCTCGATATTTATTTATTACTTAAGCGAAAATCATCTATTTTTCAAAGCAAAATTTAAGATGTTTATTTTTTACTAAAGTTTAAATATATTTATGTACATTATTTGCTTATAAAACCTATAATATATTCATTACTCTTAATGGAACTCAATGTAGGGGATATTACAATTATAAGCATTTGCATCAACTTGAATATTTTAAAGCATCCAGGTATTGAGTAACTTTAGATGGATAGTTATTAGAATATAATTCTCTATCTCTGTAATATTAATATAATATAATATGTATTAATCAAAGTTTAAAATAGATCAAGATTATAAAAATCCTTAAGTATCTGCAATCAAAAGCATCCTTTGGAAGTCTGGAATCTATTCTCGATAGCCTTCGCTGGCTGAGAGATACACATAGTGGATTGTCAATCCTGTCGCTTCTCACGCCCCATGGCTGCTTTCGGCTCTATCCTATGACAACAAGAAGCCGAGAAGATTGAGGAGAGCAGGCAGCCAAATGACAACAATGGCAAAATTTTAATTGAAAACTTTAATTTGGCAACACAACGAACTTTGCAGAACTGCCAGCGGGAGGGGGGACGGGGCGAGGACCGGAGTCTGCATCTTGGTTGAGGTTTAGGTTTAGGTTTAGGTTTATTTTGTGTCGTTGCCGTTGTCATTGCCCTTGGCTACGTCTTGTGCAAAGGAGCAGAGAGCAGCAAAGGAGCGAAGGATCTGAGCTGGGCGGGAATTTGCCAACAATAAAATGCCGAAATAAAACAAGAAATTCAGCTCGGTGTGCGTGTGTGTGAGAGTGTATTTACTTATGGCCAGACAGCATCACTCCTCCCCCTGCGGAGGCTGTGTCTGCTGGCTGTTGTCCTTCGCACGCTTTGCTCCGCTCCTCCGTGGCCATATCTTGCTCAGACTACAGCTCAGGCTCAGGCTCCGACTCCGACGCCGGTCCTGGCACTCGCTCCTGATTTCTTGTTCCTTTCTTCCATGGCTGCCGCTCGACTGCTGCTGCATTGTTCAAACGTATGCACATGTCCTTGTCCTTCTGCCTGTCAGCCAGATCCTTGGCATTTATTTCGACTGCCTTTATTTATTTATAAAGCCAAGGCACGGAGCTGCTCTGGCTCTAACTGCTCCTTGTTCGGACTGCCATGTAGCTGCCATGTTCGGCTCAATTGCTGGCCACTCTGGGCCATTGTCTCGGACTCCTCTTAGAGAGCCCCCGCCTCCGTCTTGGCCTTATCCTTGTGTGCTTGCCCGTGATTCATGCTCATCTTTTGTCTGGGGCCCATTTGAAATTGATTTCTGAATTATTCACAAATTGTGCCAGCTCTCCGTTTCGCCTCAATTGGCAGCCTCGCATTAGCCAATAACTTCCCAGTCCCAGCCCCATTCAGTATGGGTGGCAGATCCTGTCCTGGCCATAAGTCATCGGGTGCTGCCTGCTCCCTTCCGTCGGCAGCAGCTTGCCGTTGATTGCTCCATCGCCTGCACTTCCCCTGCCACTCCGCTCGCCCGCCCGCCTGCCCGCCTGCCAGTTCATCAACTCAAATTTTATGCATTTTAGATGAGTTTTCCTCACAGTTTGTTTTCGACAACAACAAAACCAAAAATAAAAAAGAGCAGAAAGGAGAAGGGGCCAGCAAGATGGAACATTTTGTTTTTCGTTGTTATTTTTATGCAACTTGATGAAAAATTTCAACATCAACATCAAGTTTGGGCAAAATGTCAATGGGGTGCCTTGGCTTGCCTCGCCTTGGCTTGCTTTCCCCAGCCCCGGACTATCTGCCACCCATGCCTGGCAGCATTTTGTGGCCAGTTCGGGACAGGAGCGGATCCTCGAAGTATCCTGCACAGAGTACATTTTAATTATTAAGAAAATCAGTCTTTAAAAGCTCATTTAATTTCATATTCCGTCGTGAAAGGAATTTCATTTAGTTCAGGACTATATTAAATAGTATTATATAATTAACCATATAATGTCGATTTCCACATAAACATTAAATAATTGGGTGTATCAGATATATTATATTATTTTGTATATCCAAACCCCATGACTCCTAAAATCCCAGCGCCGAGTGAATCCGCTCCTTGTCCCCAGAAAATGCATCAACTTTTCTGCACTTTTACTAATTTCAACAGTTAACTTCCTTTGGTTTTCATAGTTAACTTTTACCAGCATGGAAAAATGTTGTGCCTTGGCAACATTCGGGAGGAGCACCGAGAGGAGCAGCCCGAAGGATGAGGAAAATTGGGGCCACAGGGGAGGGATAAGGGAGGAGCTCACATTTTCCAGCTCCCAAGTTCAATAAAAGTTTCGACGCTCTCGTCCTTGTTGCAATTTTATTTGCATGCAGGCTAAAATGCAATTGCCAGGACATGGCTTTTTCCTTTCCCGCCTCCTTGGTGAGGCCGATCCCACGGCAAGAATTCGCTGTCCGGCAAATTGCATAAAACTGGATCTCGCTCCGCCGACCGGAGCCAAGCCATATATAGAGCCCTGGCGTTGGCAAGGCCAAACTTTGATGCAGAACTTTGCTTTTCTTAATTTATTTTGCTCACGAGTTGGGCGAATTATAATTACCAGGCAGCCCACCAAGCAGCAGCGGCCAGTGGAGTCTTTCGAGGATGTTGCACTAAGAGAAAAGGACTCTTGAACAAAATTATTATTGGTATTATTTTAACTTTGATTATTTATATGTATTCTTTTAATGTAAGAAGTTATCAATAGCACTATCTCAATAAAAACATATAAAAGTAATTTATTTGGCCAGCTCTTACTTTATCTATTAAAATTACTACATCTATCCGAAATCTTTAATTTACTTTACTCATTATTATATTTTCTTATAATATATTTTATTACATATTTTACAATTGAAGCTGAATGCATTTCTTTAAATTATATCACTAAGCTGCAAAATATAGTAAAGGTCTTAATACAAATCTATTGAATAGACATCGCTTATAATTAAAGTCTTTATTTTAGGAACATTATTGGCGCTCCTGTACACTTTTTATTTCGAATATATTGGGATCCATGTGATGGAATCAATAACATAATCGCTTTTATAATATATTTAATATATTTTAGATATTGGGAGTTTAAAAAGCAGCGTCTGAGAACAATTTCTCAACTGCTGACTGTTGAAATGTTTTTTTCTATATACCCTGAATTCATACTAAACTTAGTAGCTCAAGGCCTCGAAATTTTAACACCAATGTAGATTATACATTGTAGCCCAACGGAATATATATAGTAATAATAATATATTACTTCACCTAAGCTTTTTCAGTGCATTGCCGTGACCAGGCTGGAGGTTTGCTTCGGGTTTGCCAGCTCGATTTATTGGCTTGGCTGGCGCCGAGTTCGATATTAGTGGTCAGGGCTCTCAGCAAATTGTGCAGTTAGGCCAGGCGCTTCCGCAGGTCAGAAAGGGAGCCGCAGGAGGGCAGGGTAGAGGGTCCTTCGGCCATAAATATTATATATGATACTTTATGCACTGGACCTCGTTCTCGAACGGGGCTCGCCGGCTGCTGCTGCTGCTGCTGCAACTTATCAAATATTCCTGGCTGGCGATTGGCCGTCATCTCCATCGCTGCCTTGGCCACATCCTTGCAGGATATCCCAAGCCGGGGCTGAATGAGCTTCATTTGCTCGCCCAGAAACGCGCCGTATTTTGCATAACAAACTTTGACCTGTCCAGGGGGATGAGGAGGGGATCAGGATATCCGCAGATCCGCAGGAGCGCAGAGCCCCAAAACTAATTAGTCGCATTTTGTCCTGCCACGGAGAAGAGGTCGTTTGGCCGCCACCGAAGACACGTGAGACGCTGCTCCTGATGCTGCTTTAGGAGTCGTGCCGTTCATATTAATATTAATGGCTAATTGCGACCAACTTGTCTTTGGCCGAGCTGGAAAGTGGAAGCTTTTCGATTACATATTATTATTCTGAGAGAGAGATTCTGAAGTAACCTGAGGTTACAGGAACGATGCAAAAACTGAGTTCAATCGCATAAAATAGAGTAGAATATTTTATTCAATCCTAAGCTCCATCTAGTTTGTAGTTCTCTATAAGGACCTCTCGGCTCTTAGCAAAATTGGGGAACTTTCCAAAAATCGTTGTTTAAGCCTGGATGCCAGCCGAATCCACTTGAAATTTCATTTGATTTGCCAGCGGAAGCTGCCTCAGTCCCAGCCCCAGTCCCGGGCAGGAAGCTCGACCATGTCTCTGGCCAGTCGCCGGATTTATTTGGGAGTGGAACTTTGTAGCTCATTAGAATATTTTCTGCAGAAGCCGACTGCCTGCCTGCCTGCCCGAAAACTTTTCCATCGAAGAGAACAAAAGAGATAGAAAGCAATTGAAGGGGTTTAGTGAGGGGGCAATGCATTTATTTATTACGGCAAAGGCAAAACGAGAAAAACGGGAAAAAAGCATTCTTTGTTGGCATTCCATTTAATTGGTCTACGAGTTGTTCCTGTCGAGACTCGGGAGCAGCATCCCAGTCCCAATCCCACTCCCAGTCCCAGTCCCATCCTCAACCTCAGTTTGGAACTTTCCCAGGCCCAGCATCTCGGCTCGGTTCATCGCTCTGCATCTTGCAACTGGTTGGAAGTTGCTCGGAACAGGTCCTGCCCGTCGCCTTGCCGAACGCAGCCGGACTCGTCCCGATGGTCAGTCACCTTTGATCTGCCACTGCAAGTTGAGCGTCTGAAAAAGGGTAAAAATCCACGAAGATGCTGCACAGATTTTCAAGATTTTCTCATGATTTTCGTCGCCCGAAACTGGTCAGCAGCGGTCCTTCGGCCGGGTCAAAGGATTCTCGGCACCGGTCAACCAAGGGTGGTTTTCAGGGATGGGTGACTTGGCCTGACACTTTGTTAGCGTCTAGGAACAGCCTTTCTTATTTGTGTAAAACTAAACGAAATCAACAATTATTTGATATAGAAAAATTTTCAAATATTTTTGGCTTTAAAATACAATATTTAAAAATGAAATTTGAAACCAAAATTAGTGGCCTTTCGATTTAAAAAAGTACTTCTGCAAAAGTAGTTTATTTCCATACTTTGCCTTTTTATAGAAATGAGTATGCTCCAATTCATAAGTCAAGGCTGTAAATAATCCTTAATTATAAAATATTTCTTAAATATTATTTTTTTCTCGGATTTTATTGGGAAGTAAAAGTATATTCAACGCCATCTGTTGGTTGTCTGCCCAAACCTGAAGCAGATACTTTGAAGTTCGGATAACCTCACCGAAGTTACAGCCTCCTGCCGCCAGGCGGCGCTTCGCCGGATAAGAATTCATTGTGAAATATATTTCTCTTTATTTCCTCCCCTTTTTTCGTGTTGCGGTGGTTAAGAGAGCAAGAGTTGCTCCTTAAATTTTCAAAGAGAATAACAACTGACTTTCTTGGGAAATTTATTTGATTTATTTAATGCTTTTACTTAATCTCACATGTAAATAACAAATTATAAAATAATATTCATTTAATGTTGCTTAAATTTATTGGAGCATAGAATGTTTATTTATTTTATATATATTCCCTTATTAACATTGTATTAATAAATTAAATATAATTTTTAGACTTATGTATAAGGAAGAGTTTAATTTATGTATTTATAATTTATGTATTTATTGGTAAAAAATAAATCTTATTTTATGTTAACGACTTCTAACTCTTTAATTAACTATATATATCTACAATTTAAAGTATCCTTTCCTTTATTATAAAATTGCTTAGCAACAATTAATTAAAATGAACCCCCCCGTCTCGATTTCCGCGGAACAAACCCCTAGAATTTCTCGTTATCCGTTTTTCCGCTGTTACCTAGCAGACATCTTATTGGTGAAGGGGAAGCAAGGCGCCCTCAATCCAGGTCCTTCCCTTTATTTCCTTTGCCATTCGTACTCGGTTTGGTTTTGCATTCGCCGTTGCCGTCGCCGTCGCCACCGCGTAGGAAAAGGAGGCAGCGATATAAAATAAATTAAAAGAAAGAGGCAGCAGCAGGACGCTGCCAAGACCAGAAACAGGAGAAGGCACTGAGCAAGGACGAAGCTGAAGCAGAAGCAGAAGCTGGAGCAGAAGGCAGGGCAGCGCGAAGCCGAGCAAATGCTTTGCATTTTTTAAATAGAAAAGGGGCGGAGCACATTTAAATGCAGCTGGCTGTTCTTGCCCTCCTTTTCGTCCTGCTGCCACTTAGTCGGCAGTCCAATAAGACGCGGCCAAGGCAAGGACAGAGATGCAGATAGAAACGGAAAACTAACGGGGAACTGGGGGTGGAGGTGGTCCTGGAAATGGCAGGACGTGCACTTAAAAGTATAAAAGGCAGCAAAAGAAAATTATCAAACGAAAACAAATATTAATGCCAGCCAAGGAGAGAGAGGAAGTGAGAGAGAGGCGGAGTATGCAAATGACAGCTGGTGGAGGGGGCCCACGGACAAGGGGAAGAAGCAGAAAGGACTCAGTGACAAAATGGCACTTTGAGGGCACGTAACGATGGTTGAAAAGGATATGAAAGAATTTTCGCAAACGTAGTTAGTTTGTCCCCTTCCGCCCTAAGTTTGGGCGGTTTGGGCGGAGGGCTGAACTGCCGCTTGTCTGATGCCCCAAAGGACCACGGCTCCAAGGACCAAGGCCCGGACGGCTGGCACCGGACTGCATTCATTTGTAAATATTGTAGCCTGCAGGATACGTATGCAAATAACATTAAGAGCATCGCATAGAAAAATGTAATTTCACTTGATTTGCTCAAAAATGCAAACAGAGACGACGAACACACACACAGCACTCTCACAGGACACGCGCACGTACACAGGCAGACAGATAACGAGCCGTGGCATGGTAGAAAGTTAAACGAAGATAAGAACCAGAAGAAAGGAAGGAAGGAAGCAGCAGCAACAGGAAAAAGCCAGCTCCTGACAGGATATGAAGCGAGGGACGAGCGGAGGACGGAACCCTTCGGTGGGCTGCTGGAAGGCATCGACGACCATTGAGGAAGTAGGCAGTTACTTCGATACGGCAGGTGTGGCGGGGCGGTGGTCCAGGAACCATGTGAAATTCCAGTTGTTAGGGTGATCATATCCTTATTTGAAATATATGTAGAAGTTATACGATAACAAAAGTAAAGAGTTTTATTTTGGGCTATTATGGAACTTATTTTAAGCTCTAGAATTGTATTTAAGAAAGTTTAACTTTAAATATATTTTAGTATTTACTTTACGTATTTTAATTCCGTTTTTATATATTTGTTAAAATGTTCAAATGTAATGTTTTTAAATGAAAGGCGGGTCTGTATTTATTTACATAAAATTTACACTCACTTAACTTCAGAGCGAATTTTGTGGTTTTTTAGATGTTCTATGAGAAGGTTAATCAAATGTTTAAAAATAGTTGAAAAATAATCATTATACATATATGTTTAGTGAACAAAGTCGAATAAATACTATTTTAAGAGAACAAATGTATACTTTAATTAATTGTTTAGTTTTTATCTTATAAGGTTGTAAAGTGGAGAAGGGAATATTTCCTATATATATATATGTTTAATCAAAAATCGGTTGAAAGAGTTCTATAGATATCTGGGGATTATTATTTGAAACTGGAATATATGGAACTTTTTTGAGTGAGACACCCTTATTCAAAACAGCCTACTTTCGTGTTTTTCTGAGCTTCCATCTCCTTATCCCCCGAAAGTCTGGGCAGGCGTCTGACGAGCCTAGCAACTCAATCGTGGCTGCCATAGGGGTCTGCTCCTGCCCTTTCCTTTCGCCTGTTTCGGTCCTGGGCCCGGCTGCGTGTCTATGGAAATATCTTATAGCTGACAACTATGAGCATCGCCAGACAACAAGCACACTGCACTGGGAAGAAATAAATAAACGCAATCAGTTTAGAACATCTCTTGGAAATTAAATTTTTAGCAATTATATCAAGGCCCGTTATATTAGCTCATCTTCTATAAACACTTTCAACTATTTTACATATTTTCAGCTAAATTATATTTGGCCAGACCCTTGATCTTATTTTTGCCAGTGTAAATACACACTCACACTTGGTCAGGCACTGGCGGCCGACACAGATGCAGACGGTCGGCCTTTGGCTTACATTTTAAGTGTCTGAGGCCTCAATTGCTTTACTGGCTTTTCGACTGCCCGGAGAAGCGATGGCGACGGCGACGGCGATGATGATGTTGGATGCTGGAGTGGGGAGTGGGGTGTGGGGAGTGGAAGGGCTGGGCATGTGCTGGGTTATGCAACGAAGGCGGTGAGTCAATGGACTCCAACTCGTTCACGTTACTTGCCTTGGCCCGCTGGTTATCCTTTGGTTCTTTTGTTGCACATTTTATCAGCGCTTTAACGTTCAATTCAATATAATGACTCCCCTATGCATAAAATGCCCGATGCTGGCGGAGGTCCTGGCAAGTGGAACGTCTGTGTGAACGAGCACATACTTTTTATGGCGCCAACGAGCAGACGAGTGTGGGAATGGGAGTGGGAACGGGAATGGGAATGGGAATGGGGACGAGAACGAGGTCCTGGAACTGGAGCTGGCGTAGTCGACTTAAGGGGAAGATTTTAATTTGCATTCGTTTGCTTTCGTTGGCAGGGCTTGCAGGATGTTGTTCCTGCCTGCCTATATTTAATCGTTTTTGCAATTTTTCGTGATTTTCCCTTGCAGTTTTGTGTTGGACTCGGAGCTCTCCTGCAGCCCGGACCTGGCTTGCGTCCGGCAAATTGTTAAGTCGCCCATAAATTTGACTTGTTCTTGCAGTTTGGGGTTTTATGGAGCCCTCGCCGCCTTGGGGGCACCCACTGAGGCTATTTGCATAATGGTTTATAGAAAAGACAAAGCCCGGGCTTCGGATCGGGCTCGGGCTCAGGTTCGGGACAAAGGACAGGGACTTGGGACAATGGCATCCAGCCGGGCTGGCTTTTTCCCTATTTTGTTGTGGTCTATATCTAGCCCACACCGGCCTGTGCGCTCCCAAACAGGAAACGAGTGGCTTTAAGGGCCCTGCTCCTTTGTCCGGCATCCTTGGCTCGAAGTTAAAACCATCAACCACTTAAAATAAATTAAGGCGACGCCATTTTCCTTTTGCCCGAGAGCATTCTGCAAACAACCCCGAGCTGAGGACCAACGAGCAAGGACCAGGACTTGCAGGATACACACATCCGCACATGACATACACACGGACCCGTGCCCGGCTCTTCCCCCAAGATGCCAGAGTCCGAGCGCCCGAGCGCCCGTGCGCCGTGTTGGCCATTACTTTTCCAGCTTTTTCATTTATTTTTATATTTCTCCGTATATATATGTAGTAGAAACCCAAGGGATCCCTCTGCTATTAGTTTAGCAGGGTTGGTTGTGGGCGCTGTCAAGTACAGTTTCGTATTCTTCTGCTTAAGCATAACGAATGTCCTGGGCAGGCGCCACTTCCACTTCCACGGCCCTACCCACTGCCTCTTTTGGCCAACATAGTTGGTCGGGCAATTCCCTGGGAGAGAAACGTCCTGGGCAAAAGTAATTTTTTACTGTTAGTTAAATAAATGCGAATGCGAAGCAGAAGCAGCAGCTGGCACCGCAGGACCCAGGCTCCGGCGTCCGGCGTCCGGAGTCCAGCGTCCAGGGCTCAGGACGAGGGCGTTAAAAGTTTCCACCATTTACTTGTGCCGCATCCTGTTCGTCCACCCCTATTTTTTGTTTTTGCCTGCATTTCTTTAGGGACCAGGAACAGCAACTCCACTGTGGACTGGAGAGCATTGCCTTGTCTCGCTGGCTGAAAGACGTGCCAGGACCACGGCCAGGACTCTCTGAACAGCAGTGGCTCCTGCCAGACTGCCTGGCTGCTGGCAAGATAAAAAATTAGTTTGGCGAACAAGATGAATGCCTTTTGCTGATTAAAATTGCGCAGGAGGTGGACAGAGCGGTTGGGGGAAGGCAACGAAAACAAGGACCGCTCTTAATGAAATAATATGCGAAGGAAGTTGAAATTATATGCAAACGGTTGACGGCATTTATTTAAGCTTAAAGTAAAGGTTTCTTCCTTACATAACTATTAAAAATTTATAAAACAACAGTTCAGAATATAAGAGGATATTAAAATGGGAAATCTAAAACAGCTTAGCCTTTAGAGTACTTAAACCTAATTAAACTTTCCAGTAGCATAGCTTTTATGGTAAATCGAAACAGGTTAATCCCTTGGACTCCCTTGATCTCTGCAAATATGTAATGTGTGTGAATCTCGGGGGATTTCCAATATGTTCACCGGCCTGAAACGAAACAGAAAACAGAAATATATTAGAGAGATGCCAGCGAACAATTGCCATTCAAAAGTGACCCAACAATTAGGGATATATTCGTATATTCGAACCGTAAATCATAAAAAGGGCAAGCGGGCAGACCGCGTTTGGCCAATTATTTGGGCAATCCGGAACAATAATGTCCTCGCTGGACACCTGATTGCCGGACACAGTGGGTCAGCCGGCCGGGGTGGCGGTGGAATTAGTCGTGTGGCGAGAGGGCAACAGTTGAACGGTCAATTTTGATTTGCCATAAATAAAGCTTAATTGAATTATTGAACGGAAAACACAAACGGCAAGCGGCACGCAACTGTTGCTTCTGACCCACGCTGATTTTCCACTTGTCGGCCCATTTAAATATGAATTAAACCCATTTCGAGTCGATTAATGTCGACGGCTCTCTCCGTTTCGATTTCGCCTTTCTCGCTCTCGCCATTGCGCTTTTTTTCGGCCTGCAATTATATTTATTTTTCGGCTTCCCCAGCCTTTCCCTCATTTCAGCCGACCTTCTCCTCTTCCTCTTTTTTTTTTTGGTATTTTTTGTTTGTGTTTTTTTCGGCAGCCACTTTCGATTTCGATATGGCATCGGCACCCGGCGCCCAGATTCAGTTTCGGATGCGTATGCCGGGCACCGGGCACCGGCCACTGGGATCCGGGGCAGTCCGGCTTATTAATGCGTGCATTGATGGAATACGCACACCCATTCAGCTGACCCACACACACTCGCACACACAGAGACACATGCGTAATGCAGGCGGTGCCGTTTTTTACGCTTCTTTTTTTCGGGAGAAGCCCAAATAAAAATTGCATATTATGTAAAGCGGCGGCGTCTGCCGTTGCTCATGTTGTGGTATTGTTGCTGTTGTTATTGTTGCTGGCGGGGCGGCGGCCGAAAAAAAGTGTACAAAAATAATTCTGGGTGAAGGACGAAGACAGTGGCCAGCCGGCGGGTGCATCCTGCCGATGCTGCTGCTGCTGCTGCGGACGACGGGGCGTATACGCGATGCCCGCTCATTTTTCTCGTTTTCCCATTCCCATTGTAGTATGTTAAGCGAATCCTTGCCATGGAGTACGAGGAATGGGGGACTCCGGGTCCGGCCGGAGTCTGGCGTTTCCGCATGCATCATCACAATCGCAGCTGGCAGACGAGCGGCAGACAGGCAGCCCCTCGATGTCCGCCGCCCACTCATTAAGTGCAGTAACCGTGCACGGGAAAGCTGAAATTAACTCCCACGCCCAGGGACCCAATTGTTATGGCAATTGTTGGTTTTAAATATATTGGCATATTGCGTTTGAGGCTAGCATGTTTATATACATGTCTAAGAAGTCTTAGAACTTAGAAATCAATTTAAGGTCTTGTATTATTTTAAAAATTTAATAATTTTTTAACTTTAATTATTATTAATATTTCAAGAGCAATGAGGAGTAAATTAAAATGGAAAAGCTCCAAAGAACTATTAACTGCCAGGCTCTCCCATCCACCATTTCTCTCTTCGAATTTTTCGGTGCATACTTTTCGGCTGGCGACGATTTTCCCTGCTCTCGCTGTTCTTTTTTCGTCAATTCGCCTCGCGAAGCATCTGTGTGTGAGTAGACACTGCAGCAGTGGTGTGCGTGAGCGTGTGGGTTGGTTAATGCGGCTCATACACGTAATTGGCATTAAATTAAATGCCAGCCCCCAAGCCGCGCCCACAATCGCAGTCTGGTGTGAAAAAAATGAATGACCCGCCGCAGTCTGGCTGGCCCTCGCCCCGTCCCCTGGCCGGATATTTTTAGTTTATCTTTTTTCGGCTGCCACACGGGCGTGCATACAGATATACAGAGATATATAATAAAGATACATATATAGGGGAGGCTGTTGCATCTGCTGCTTATGATAATTGCCGGTTGCACTGCGGCACGTGGCCCACCCCTTTTTTTTCTCTCTTTTTTCGGCTGTTTGTTTTGCACATATGTCTGGCGGAATGTGTGTGTGTGTGCTGGATTTTTTCGCCTTTTTCTTTTTTTGGCCGTTCATTGACATTGTCAATGTCATTGTTGCCATTTGAGTTGTCGTCGTTTTTTTTCGCTCATTTCGACTTTTTTTTCCTTTATTTTTCCCCTCGCTCGTTTGTTTTTTAATTTTTATTTTTGCGCTCTTTGCAGCGCATTTATATTTTCATTTTTTGTTTTATTTAATTGCAATTTGTTCTTTGTTGGCGCGTGCCACTTTTACAACCGCGAATTTTAAGTTCGTTTTTCCTCTTTTTTTTGACACTTTTATGATGCTTACATTATGACGTCACAGGCGAGACATGTGTGTGTATGTGTGGAGTCCCCAATGTTTTCGTTTCGTCCTTTTTGGCTCGAAGCTGATGGCAGGTCGAAATCAGCTGTTTGTCAGCCGGTTAATTGGCGTTTAATCGATGATTACTGCATACTTTTCAACAGCTGCACATTTTGGAGGGAGTGTCCATTAATTTCCGTTTATTTTTTGGTAATAAAGTATGGTTGCAGGATATAATGTAGATATTTATGAAGGGATTGATGAAGAGGCTATAGAAGAAGCTTCTTATCAGAGAGAGATGTATATTTCATCAAGACAACTAGGTCATTTTTGTACACAAGATTATATATATATTATGATTAATACAAGTCAGCAAGTAAATACAATTTTTAAAAATATATTATATATATA
>VNKC01002628.1:0-58682 GCA_008042775.1 Drosophila pectinifera
AAAATAAATTTGTAGTCAATTTTTGACAATTTTAATGATGTAACCCCTTATAAAATTTTGAAAAATCGGCCAAATTTTTTATCTCATTTTTTTCAAGTATTTAATATTCAAATAATTAAGATTTTAACGGCGATTCGGAATATAAATAACATTTGGCTGTCATTCCATTTTTGACCAAGTTATGCTCTCCAGAAGACCTCAAGTATGCGGATATTGGGCCCTCAAATTGGCATTTCTATATCCTAATTTTTGGGCAAATCAAAATGAAAAATAACCATAACTTGGCCAAAACAGCCTTAATTTCAAATCGGAATGCTTTTCTCTGTTAGATTTTATTCGGTTAAAAAATCTACATACCGGCTTTAAAAATCCAAAAAAAAATAAAATTTTATTAAATTTTTGAATATTTTAAATTTTGAAAAATCGACCAGAATTTTTTTTATTCAATATTTTATTATTATTATTATTAAAACGGCATTTTACTGTCATTCCATTTTTGGCCAAGTTATGCTCTCTAGAAGACCTCAAAATAAATGGATCTTAAATTTCCCCAAACTCAAAATAAACCATTAGTAAATTCAATTCTTATCACGTAGGTACTTTATTTTACTCGATTTATTTGCTTATTTACAAAATTCAAAATATTGTGCATATAATTATTTGAATTTATTGTGGTGTGACCGGATTGTTCAAATGTACTCGCTCTTAGTATATTTCACAGGTATCGATTCAATCGTGACTCTCTGCGGAAAGCGGCTTTCATACCAAAAATATTTCAGCTGTTAATCAGAATTAACGCATCCAACTTTCTAATCTGAATTCAATTGCTTACTTTATTAAATAAAAAATTCGATAAATAATATTTTTGAGGCCCTGGTCGCCTATCGCTCTGACCGCCTACATATCGATACTATCGTGACTCATTGCGGAAAACGTGAACGAAAAGCAACTTGCCGCTGTCTGCTAGGAAATTCATTGTTTTAAACTGTATTAACGTGGAAACGGCAAACCCCATCACATAAATATGGTAAGTCTCATTGTAAATAGCTCCGCGAGCGACCTGGAATGGGAAAACATTAAATCCTTGGCGAGCGGCATGCGAATATAAACATAACCTGCAAAGAAGCTTCTCGCAAGTCGCCTGCATCTGCTGACTAATTGGAGACTTTTACTATATATTCTGATGCTATCCTGCGATCCGACAGCAACCGCAAATCGTGCTCCTGAAGGAAGGCACTGACACGTCGCAGGGCAAGCCGCAGCTGGTGTCCAACATCAATGCCTGCCAGTCGATCGTAGATGCGGTGCGAACCACTCTGGGTCCCCGCGGCATGGACAAGCTGATCGTGGACTCGCAGGGCAAGGCGACGATCTCCAATGACGGAGCCACCATCATGAAGCTGCTGGAGATCATTCACCCGGCGGCCAAGACCCTGGTGGATATCGCCAAGTCACAAGACGCTGAGGTAAGCTGAGGCGCTCTAACACGTGACTTTGCTCTATCTTATTTTTCCTCCACCAGGTGGGCGATGGCACTACCAGTGTGGTGCTCCTGGCCGGCGAATTCCTGAAGCAGGTGAAACCCTTCGTTGAGGAGGGCGTCCATCCCCGTATTATCATCAAAGCGATTCGCAAGGCGCTGCAGCTGTGCATGGAGAAGATCAACGAGATTGCTGTGCAAATTGTCGAGCAATCGAAGGAGGAGCAGCGGGCTTTGTTGGAGAAGTGCGCGGCCACCGCCATGTCCTCCAAGCTGATTCACCAGCAGAAGGACTTCTTCTCCAGAATTGTCGTAGATGCTGTGCTCTCTCTGGACGACCTTCTGCCCCTGAACATGATTGGCATCAAGAAGGTGACGGGTGGCTCCCTGGAAGAGTCCCAGCTGGTGTCGGGTGTGGCCTTCAAGAAGACCTTCTCGTATGCCGGTTTCGAAATGGCCCCCAAGAGCTACGACAACTGCAAGATTGCCTTGCTGAACATCGAGCTGGAGCTGAAGGCGGAGCGCGACAATGCCGAGATCCGCGTGGACAATGTCAAGGAATACCAGAAAGTGGTGGACGTTGAGTGGCAGATCCTCTACAACAAGCTGGCCAAGATCCACGAGTCCGGCGCCAATGTGGTGCTCTCTAAACTGCCCATCGGCGATGTGGCCACACAGTATTTCGCCGACCGTGACATTTTCTGTGCCGGCCGCGTTCCCGAGGAGGATCTCAAACGCACAATGAAGGCGTGCGGCGGCGCCGTGATGACCACGGCCAACGACATCAACGCCAGTGTTTTGGGCCTGTGCGAGCACTTCGAGGAGCGCCAGGTGGGCGGCGAGCGATTCAACTTGTTCCAAGGTAAGCATATCTTAATGATCATCCAATGCTCTGATGAAATTGGAAACATAATTCATTGTGAGACAGATGAGTTCTTATTTAATATATATTTTTCTGTGTTTTTAATTTTTCCACAGGCTGCCCCAATGCAAAGACAAGCACTCTGATCCTACGCGGTGGTGCGGAGCAGTTCCTTGAGGAGACTGAGCGTTCACTCCACGACGCCATCATGATTGTGCGCCGCACCATCAAGCACGACTCTGTCGTTGCCGGTGGTGGTGCCATCGAAATGGAGCTGTCCAAGCTGTTGCGCGATTACTCGCGCACCATTGCCGGCAAGGAACAGCTGCTTATCGCCGCCATCGCCAAGGGTTTGGAGATCATTCCGCGCCAGCTGTGCGACAATGCCGGCTTTGATGCCACCAACATTCTCAACAAGCTCCGCCAGAAGCACGCCCTGGGTAAGTGTTCAAATGTAATCAGACGAGCACTTGAAGCTCTATAGCTTCCGATTATAGCTTATTAACATACCTGTATAGGCTTATAGCACTGCGAACTAAGCTTCTGTTATTATTGTCATTATTAGGCTCCGAGCTTGGCATTTGGTTCCCAAGACCCTGACCAAAATGAATCTTTTCCACTCGTTCGTTGTCACTTAGGGTTTATTTATTATAGAAGAAACTTGTTTTAAAGTTATCTTATGATAGCCTTTAAAGAGTAAATATTCAGAGAATAACTCAACTCTCCTCACTTACAGCAAGCTGACTTTTGTTATTATTAAATTGGCTATGGAAAATGCATTACCATACCAACGAATCCCTTTTTAATAGAAAGACACGCACTTTTCATCTGTTTAGGAATCAATTTCATTTCAAACAATTAATTCTCCCAAGTCCCTCATCTTATTTTTTGAGTTGCTCGTGCCAGAGACGGAAGCAGGGTTCTCCGCACAGTCCCGGCTTGTCCGGACAGGTGTTGCACATTAACTTGCTGAACTGCAGCATTCCGCCCTTGTGGCAATAGCGACAGTTCTTTCGGGCCGGCTTTCCATTCTGTTGAATGGGAGCGGGCTCATGACGAATGGTGTCTGTCTTGTCATCGTCCACTTGTTTCTCCTTGCTCTTTTCTGGTTTATCTGCCTTCTGAGGACTGACGGCCACCGGTTCGTTGGCGGGCTCCTCTCTTAGCAGTGACTTAATGATGGCCATGCGGAACTCCGAGTAGCTTTTGAGGCGTAGACCTCGTGAATTCTGGGCATTGGCCAAGTATACCAAATGAGCATTGTACACGAGAATGTTGAGGAGGAAGATGGCCAGTTTCTTATCCGTGGAAAGGTCCTGGCAGCCGGGTTGATATTGAATCAGGCGCTGACGACTTTCGCTGCTTAGTCGCAGTTGCCAATCCAACTCCTGGATTAGCTTGGGCCTGGCATTCGTTTTCTGCATTGACATCTCCTTGGCGTAGATGGCCAGACAGTCGGAGCTAAAGAAATACAACGTCTTTGCTCGCCGACGCCACTTGGCCATCATCAGACTAGTGGCATAACTGGTGGCGATGCTGTTTGGAGTCAACTGCTGGTGAACCAGAGCCTTACTATTTCCATATCTGTTCCTGTCCAGGAAGCCAGTGCAGTATGTGCTCCTCTTGGCCAGCTCATGGGCCAGACCATAGCTGCCATAGAACTTGGAGGCGTAAACAGTGCGCCCACCGTGGTGAGCTTCTAAGAGCTTCAGGCCCAGCGTGTTTCTGTGCTCCACCAGCTGTCGGGAATTGCGCACCCAGGCGGGCGAGTCCTCCCGTCGGACAATCTCGGGCAATAGCTTCACCACCAGACCACTCTGCTCGGTTAGCAAGTGTAGAACCAGAGCGTTACAGCGAAATTTGTCGGGCAGATCAGCATGGTAGCTGAATCTTCCTTTCCACAGGATAATGGGATCATTAAGCACCAGTTGCTGGCCGCAAACGTGCTGTTCTGCCATGCGCTCGTTGATGAAGTTCAGCAGAGGGAAATCGTCCTTGGCCTTGGCCTTTCCTGTTTGGGGTTGGAGCGTGTCAAAGTTGAGGCACTGCAATAACTGACGATAGCGATCCAAGCCCATTTTCTCGCCGAAGCCGGCGAAACCATAGTACTTGTTGCTGCTCCAGTAATCTTCTAGGCGATCCAGCTTCACATCGCTCAAGAGGAGCGAGAGGGCGACAAAGGTTTCCATTTCCTCCGCGGTGGTGGAAAGTAAACCTCCTTTAAGATTGCAACTCTGCGCCAGCGAGGTAAAGAACTTGGAGCGGTAGCCCAGCAGATGGTTGAAGAAGTGCAGCGGACACTGAACGCCCTTCAGACCCGTATGAGGGGATGACATGTGGAACTTGAACAGCAATCTGCTGCCCGCCTGCTGGCTCCTCCACTCCGGGTCGTAGTCGTCCGGCTCGTCTGCATTTCAGCGGAAAGTTACATAAGTGAGGGAAGAGTTAAGGGTGGGGGCACCACCTTACTTACCCTGGCAGAAGACATCGGCTGCGTTGTAGTTCGTCTCTGAGTAGCCGTCTTCATCCGAATCGCTCTCCTGCTGGTCCAACTCCGAGTGGTTGGTGGCATTGCTTACCACCCGCTGCTCGGCAGCCAGCTGGAGCTGCAGTTCCGTGAGGTCCGGCTTGATGTCTGCCGTACTTAGATCGTAGTCCGCCAGCGCTGGATAGTTCTCCAAGGGCTCCGTCTTGATGTCCACGCGATCCCGCTTTAGCGGCGAGCGGTGCTCGTCCTGACGCGGCTTCAGCTGCTGCTTGCGCTTTCTTCCGGACGTAGACATACTTTTGGTCGTAGTTTGTTGTGAAATTTTAAACAAATGGAAATTTCTGCAGCAACAGCAGCAACGCGTGTTTTTCGGTCTATGCTCTCGCTCTCTCTCGCTCCAAAAAAGAGTGCTGTAGTGTGTGCTCTTTCGCACCGCAGCATTTGTGCGTTGCGCGGGCTATTGACAGAGCTGCCACCTGGGTTGAATGTTAACTGTTTCAATCGTTGGGGGATTCGAAATGTTACCCCGCTGCTCTCATTAGTTTCTCAGCTTTCCTGAAAATTAAGCTCAAATTACGAAATCTAACCTTTTCTTTATGGTTTGCAGGAGGCCAGTGGTATGGTGTGGACATCACTAAGGAAGATATCTCGGACAACTACGAGCTGTGCGTCTGGGAGCCCTCGATAATCAAGATCAACGCACTGACGGCGGCTGCCGAGGCTGCATGCATGGTGCTGTCAGTGGACGAAACAATAAAGAGCCCCAAGGCCGGAGAGGCACCGATGGCGGGCGGTGGCATGGGCATGGGTCGCGGCATGGGCAGGCCCATGTAAAAAAGAATAACACTCATCCAGAAATCCAGAAGGCACTTCAAATCTAATCATTAAAACTCACATTTCTCTCCTAATTTAACAAGTACACGTATTACTCGGTCATATTCTCGCATTTTCGAGTGGCGCTTTTCAGAACAACACCAACAATAATCCACTGACCTATCTGTATATGTTTAATAATAAACACATAATTGAAAACTCACATTTTCATAACAAAATACCATGCGTTTGTTTATATTAAACTCGGATAAGAAAATCTCAGCTTTAGCAAGATTGGGCTTCGGTAATTTACTTTTAAATTTTTTGTTCAGTTCAAAACATTTTCATGAATGTTAAATTAAAAATATTATTTTAAAAAATTTTCAAAGTTTGTACAAATTTAAAGTGAGTTCTTGAATTTAAATTTATTTTTAAAACAATTTATTAACTATGGTCTTCTGAATGAAAAATTACAGTAACTTAAATCGAAACGAGATGGCAACGTTTCATTGAGTGCTGTTGGGACCTGATGGTGCTGTTAGGCGCTAGCCTGGTTTTAGTTGTTGTTCCATGCCGTCTCGTAAATAAACAAACTAAAAGTAAATATGGGCAACCACAAGGTTCTTCGATCGGCGGGCAATAATTTGCGTTATTCCATGTACGAGTTTATTGAGGCGGTCCACAATCGCTCAATTATATGGGAAAGGAGGCATCCGAACTTTCACAATCGGGAACTGAGGGATCAGGCCTGGCAACAAATTGGCCAGGAATTGTGCAAGAATTTTGAGACATCTAGCGAACCGGAGAAGCAGGAAATTGGTGAGTGCATAGTTATATAAGTGTCTTTGAATTTATTTGTTCTAATCTATATCTTCATCCCAATCGCAGTGAAAACCCTGCTAAAGCGGTGGAAAAACACGCGGGACAGCTATTTGCGGGTGCACCGGCTGCGTCAAACTGGCGAGGAGGTGGCCAGAGCCTCTTACATCTACGAAAAGGAACTCAGCTTCCTGCTGGATGTAAAAACCGAATCGGATGAGGATGAGGAACCTCCGCTTAAGAAGGAAACCAAACCGCAAGTTCAACGGAAACGCATGCCTGCCGTCCAGAGAACTCCAAGAAAGCGGAGATGTTCAGGTCACGAAACTGATTTGGAAACTGCTACCAATGATCCATCCATTCAAGATCATCTGCATTTCGTTCTGGAAGATCTGAACTACACTCGGGAGGATACAGCGCCAGCGGAGAAAGGACCTGTCACTCCGATTTCGAGGGATCCAAATTGTACAAAATCTACCAACTCTTCCACATCTACATCCGCTGATCCCGATCAGGCTTTCTTTGATAGCATTAAGCCGCATATGCAAAGAATGTGCCCCGATCGGAAGCTCGACTTTCAGATCGAGGTACTTAAGATACTTCGTAATTTTAAGACAAATTAAATAATAAGTTAAGATTTAAAATTCAGTTGTCTTTTTACTTGGCTTAAAATATGCAGAGACTTAACAGCGGATTAAGCGATGTTTACAGAGGAAACTATCGTTATCGTTTATCGGTTTTTTGCATATCGCGCGGAATTTGAACGATGGAATACGTTCAAATAAATATTCAAATTTTTAACAGATTTCAATAATTGGCGAAAATTTTCAAATGATTAATCAATTTGAAATTAGCAAATTAATTTTTTTTTGCTTTAGCACAAACCCAAATAAAACATAAATTACTAAAGATCGTTACGTTTGAAAAGACAATAAGAAAATACTAATTCCACTAGAAATAATTGCAAAGAAAATTAATTATGATTTTAAGTACAAATTATAAGTTTGTAGAGTAAATATCGTCTTCATAATAATAATTTCTACATATCTTAATATTGCTTTCAGTTTACTATAGTTTTATAATACCTATTGACTACAAATGTATAAATGTAATGGACTACAAATTAATTCTTTTTAGAAACTCTGATATTTATGGTAATAATTATTATTATTTTAATTATTTCTGGAACACGATCATAACTAGAGCCAATAAGAAATTCAAATCGACTATATGCATTAAATGTATTCAAAAGAATTGAAATTATTTATTCTTATTAAAGAAAAGAGGTACAGTTATATAATAATTCTCCGAATTACAAGCAATAATATAGTAAATTTTACCCCTCTCCCACTTTCCCTTTCCCTACCTCCGAGTAATCCCTTGCTTGCCCCGGATCGGGCCTCAAGCATAGTATTCATCGCCTGCACTGATGTTTTGTAGTGGAAACATAAACTGTCAAAAAGATATGTACATAAGCCATCGGTTCAAAGCGGCTCGACCAGTTTCGGTTGATAAAAAAACGAGCTTAAACCTGTATTCGTATTGCTGGTCGTCTCTCTTATGCCAATCGAGTTTCCATTATGTATACAGATTTCTTCATGGTTTTTGCTCAACACAAAGGCAAAATTATGGTCGGTACGAGTTTATTTATAAGTCGTCGCCACTTCAGACGGCACCCCTAAAAAAGAAATCGGCGAAGACCGTTAAGGAAGCCGTAAGGGTAACTCTAACATACAGATTTCGATTCGGTGTCGCCTTACATGAGCTCCACGCCGTGGGGAGTTCCTGGAGAACCTCTACAGGGGTTCCATACTGAGCCCGCCCCCATACTCTCTATTCCACACAACAAATGGTACTCGTATATTTTTAATGGCGGTGTTCCCCCGACCACTTTCCCACTTAACTGCATATGGCTGGAACGTTGTGCGTAGTGAGTTTGGTGGTAGTGGTTGTTGTTTCGGGTTTCAGAAATTTCGGGTCTGCGATCGGGACCCTACCCTCCATGCCCGCTCACTCGCTCACCCATTAGCAACGGCTCTGGCAGATGTTATTCGGCATTAAATGCTCCCTTAGATCCCCGATCCTGGCTACCTGCATCTGCTCAACGGATGTAAATAGCTGTGTGCACTCAAAAAATAAGTTTGGGTTCGAATTCTGATAGTTTTAATGTTTAATTTCGGAAGGAACTGTTTTCAAGCAAATATTGCTTGGAGTTCTCAACAGATTCTTCCACGAAATAAGCTTTAATCTTATCATATAAGTACACTTTCAAATTAAATAAAGTACTGTCATATGGGAAATATACACAAAAACTAAGTACTTAATATTTTCCGAGTGTAAAAAGGCATTCCCAGCGTGTGTAACGTATTTTCCATCATCCATAGAGATCTCGGGAACCAAGGGAGATTTAGGTCAACCCCTGAGCTCCTAGCCCCTGTTCCGCTCTCTTGTCTTCAATAGGGTACCTGTAGCAATCCTGGGCATTACAGTGGAACCGAATAATAGACAGGAAGTCCCTTCGATGGCTTTTATTCCTTTCAAGGGCCGCTTCGCCCCGATAGATGATGGTGTGGAGATTGCCTCGCACGATGATGCTGGTTATTGTCGATCCCTGCCCTTAAAATCTATTCTTAACAAAGTATTTCTAAGTCTATGTACATAAGCACCCCGCTCAGGTGGAGTTATCCATGAGGACCACCTGCGTGCTTCGGTATTTCTGCCAGGCACTCTCCGCCCGCTCCAAGAGCTCCCCAATTTCCTGTCGCTGCCTGAGAAGCTCAAACTTCTCCAGGACTAATTTTAGGAGAACGTACTCTAGGCTGCGGATTCCTCCCACGGCATTTGGCTCCTTTAGGCTATCCACCAGGGTCACAAACTTCCTCAGCAGCTCCACCAGCTGGCCAAAGCTGGTCAGATGCTCCAGATTGGCGTCCACTTCGTTGGCATAGCGCAGGCTCAGTTTAACTCTCCTGGCCAGATCGTTACTCCTGCCCGCCAAAGGCGAGAGCTCCGCATTCAGCTGCTGCACCGACCTCCGGGTATCAATCAACTTCTGCAGGGTGACCGTATTGAACTGCTCCTGGTCCGTCCACTGGCCCAAGGGAGGCTTCGTAGTCACTTCATTGTCCACCATGGATATCTGATTGTCGTCCACAATGATGGTCTTGTCAATGGTCTCAGTCGAGTTGGCCGTCTGTTTCACATGGAAATCCAGCGTGAAGCGGAAGCGCGTGTTGGCCTGTAAGGATCACAGATGATTTTGGTCAGAAGCTTGGTCAAGGATGAAATTCTTCCTTAAAACCTACCTGTACAAAGGCAAAGGCTCCTAGGACAATGCAAGCACTTAAAAGCAGCGACATCTTGACTGGGAACTGGGAAATGTTTGACTGATTCCAAGCCGAGATCTGGTGATCACACCACTCAATCCAAGCCATGCTCCGATCCGAGGCTTATCTCACCGCGAGGTTATCACCACCGTGTACTCACTTGACCGATAACAGATCCATTCAATGAGTGTTCCGGCGATAGTCAGGAGGAGCCGGCGTCGCGGGGAGATTTTTCCGTAGCCCAGACAAAGCACAAGTCACGTGGTCACTGTGCTGATGAAAAGCGAATACAGTGAGCGATCGTAAAATACAAATTATTTCAAGGTGCTACGAATAGAGGCAATTACATCACATTTTAAAGGGACTGAGTTCGGTGAGAAATATCTCAAGTGTTTTTGATCTCTTAAGGAAGGTCAAGAACAATTCATGGTTGATATTTAACAATAATTCATCAGATGAATAGATCTTATTTTGCTTCTAGTGCCACAATTTCCACAATTTATATTTGAATATTAAACTAACTCAGGAATAATACCACATCTTTTATTCTCTATTCATTAAAACCATTTTACATACTGGACTGGATCTTTCTGTGTTCTATTAATATTAATTTACATGTGTCTAATTAATACAACTGACAAAGGTAGATTTCCTAAAGGTTCATAGAAGGTACCTGTCAAAGGTAGTTTTCCTATATTTTCTATAATAGAATGAGAATCTCAAACAACAGGTGATGGACACGTGAAAGGGCAAAATACAACAGGACGGACCGTAAATATAATAACACTAAATAACGAACTATTAATGTGAGCTGTTCCAGTCACTATATAAAATATATGCACATATCTTGGCAAGAGCAATATGTAAAGATAATATTTATTCCAAATAAAATCCAGGTGGTACAATTCGCGTAGCTGGCAAGTAAATTAAATAAAGTTCTTATAAATTATATTATTTTTATAAGAACTCACTTTATTATTAACAATATAGATACGCGAATTAGTTAACGATCCCGTTGTGTTATTAAATATATAATGTTTGTCCCAATCCCGCATGGGTTTCCACGTGCTTGCCTCTGTAAAGTTTATAAATGTGATATAAAAGATTCGGCGTGTTATGGGGGGAGCACCATGCGGGTTATGATCCGCATGGTTATTTCGGATTCGTGAATCATCCACCTTTTTTGTTTGTTATTTCACAAAGCCATTTCCGTTACGAATTTCGCCGAAATTTTCGACTCTCTCAAGGGTTAACATCTGCTTATCAAGTATTTTGTGGTAACAACAACTACTCCCATATCGCTGTTTTCTGTTTACGCGTGCAATAATAATTATAATGTACACACTAGAGCCACTATAGCGATAAGGTGCGAATGCTATCGCCGTCCGTATGTACTCGTACTATATATGTAGGTACAAATGTGCATATGTTTGTGCGAAAGTATGCCTTAATTTAGAAAATGGTATCAAAGCAAAGCGGGGCATAGGTTCATAGAAGCCACGGCGATAGGGGCGCAGCTAAAGAAAAGCATAAAACAAATATGCGCGAATCAATAGTAGAAATTGCGCAGCAAAATGAAATTATTCCACAGAGCCTGAAAAATAACAAAAACAAAAAAAGAAGAGGAAAATAAAATAAAATAACCGTTGACACAAAACACAACACAAGAACACTCACATGATGATTGCCCCCCATATATATTCATAATATGTGTGCACGGAAAAAAATATATATCTTAAAGATGATTCACATCGTCTTCTTGGGGCGAGTTACACTTTCGACTGTTAAAGTCCCAGTTAACTATCTATTGGTTCTCCAATGTCAGCTGTCATTTTATCGAGCCGAAAACCACTAACAGGGAGTTCGGGTACTTGTTATTATTAGCCCTCACATTAACGCTCAAGATAACAAAATTATCTGAGCAGGGACTTTATCTTTCCAAGAAATTTCAACAGTGAGACGAGAAACCGGATCTTGATAAAAATATATTATTAGCAAGAATGGTTGTGGAATATAGTTAATTAGAGTTATTTGTAACTGAAGAACTTGTTTATTTTATATTCATTTTAATCATCAATTTAATATTAATTTAAGAGATATTTAATAAAAAAAAATGTATCGCAAAATGATCCCATAATTATGTTGTTTTTTAATATACTCAATGTAATATTACGTTCTCTTTAGGGGACCTCTTAAACTTAATATTTTTCTGTGTGTGCTCAACTTATTTTTATATTTCAACATTTTTTTTTCTTTCTTCAGCATTTGCGTACTTTGCACGCATATGCACAGTTGGGTGTAGAAAAATACAGAAAGTCAGGGAGGGACTGGGGGCTGGGGGAGTGAAAAGTGGAGAATGGAGGATGGGGGGAGATAGGAGGCCAAGGGGTCGGCGCGTCGTCGGAGACCAACGCACAAAACTTGTAAATATGAACGGCCTCCGTCCCGCTCTCCTCGCCCAGCAGCAAGTATCTCTGTTCCACTCCGCACACTCGGATGTGTGTGAGTGAGCGCGTGTGGCGGCAGCGTGAGTGTGTGTATCTTACAGATACCAATTGCGTAGATACACCTAACAGGCCCAGTTCGAGACCAGTGCACGCACACTTTTTGTTTTTGCCTCGTCTCCATTTGATACCTCTTACATAAAACCCGTCTCCGGGAAGAGGGCATGATGGGATTTAGGCCAAAGATCCATACAAAGTTAGCTAAATAACTATCTACCTAATAGATTAGATAAATATACCAAAAATCTCAATATAGAACATTCCAAATAGTGGGATATATTTCGGATTAGTTTTATCGCTTCAATTTAATTTAAGATCCTGTCAAATCAAATAACAACACTTTAAAAAAATACAAAAATAGCCCACGTACATGCGATCTTTTGATTAAATACTCAGAAAGCTCATAGTATGTCCGGAAATAAGGATTATGGAAATAATTCATTTGAAAGTAATGTATTTCCTAGAAATCTATTCATATATTCTGTATTCAGATTCGTTCTAAGAATCGAAGAAAAAACCTCGATGGCTGTTTTACCAGAAACTTAAAACTTAACGTTTTAAATTCAAGGTTGGGTATTAAATTGATATCGGGAAAATATGAAATTTAGATGCCTTGGAGCAAGTAATGTAAAATGAGTTCATTGAATAAATTCATTTCAGAGAGAGTTAGGGGAAGGGTATATAATTTTCTATAAAGTCACGTTTTGCTTGATTTATAGTGCTTTTTTTTTATTTTTTTCGTTAGCCCTCGGTTTTTGTTTTTCAGCATTTTTGCGAAAACAACAATGGAAACTCTCGCAACCGCAAATCTAAGCGGACGTGAGAGCGAGAGGCCAGATAGGCCCCCATACACCTCGGACCCCGCAAAGTCCACTATCGTCGTCGCCATTTATCGTTTGCAATTAGCTCGGGCCGAGCGTTATAAAAATAAAAGAGTAGCAGCCGAAAGCGAAATAAAAACAAAATTGTTTACGCTTTTGATTTGCCTTAAGTTTGAGTGAGACGAAATGCGTATATGTATGTACGTATACATACATATATGTGAATTTATATATGTACCTGTCTGTCGGGGGTGGCCTGAAATCGTTAAAAACGTAACGTGGAGAACAACAAAACGGGGAAAATTAAAGACTGCGGGCCTCAGCATTAAATGAAATACACGTGAGGGGGGAAAGGAAAAGGCTTTCAATGTACAAATATGGACAACCCATACAGTTATTCTCTTGTATTCTTCGGTCTCTTTTCTGCCCGGTCGAAGATAGGTTCGTGCATACATAAATATATACCTCAATGTACGTACATATGTATGTACTCAAGAGGTAGCCAAGCGGTAAACAACGACACCGAATTCAAAACCGAAGCCCATTGCCAACTTTGTGTGTTGTCGGTAAATCCAGTTTCTTTTGCGACATCGTTTATAAAGAAATCCCGAAGAGACGATGGTATAAATAAAAAAAAAACTAAGCTTACAGAGAAACAAAAGATTTCTATAGGTATAGGTATTAGGGATCCTATTCCATATCATCTGGATGAGAAACTAATAATCAATCGGCTTACATTTCAAAAATAAAAAAAGTTGTAACCTTAAATTTCTTTAAAATTTTTACCTATGTTTTCAACCTCGTTACTTTTATTACAAAATTTTATTTTCTCTGTGTGTAGCGGGAGGTGCGAGGTGAGGTGACTCTAGGCACGTTCACCACTTCGTCGGTCGTTTGGCGTCTCTTTTTTGTTCGAGCAACCTCTAGAGAAATCCACCTAGATAATACTAGTTTACTCAGCCCAATGAGTCATAGTCGTGTTTTGCCCACTTACCTCTGAACTAAACCGATCCAAACCGCTCTCTCTCTCTGGCTCAGCAACGTCCTTCTCCTGGGATCCAACATCTTTGGGGGTTTCCATTTGAAATACAATCAAAACCTCTCAAGCTCAACCTCTACTTAAATTCGTTTAAGTTTAACTAAGTTTCGTATAGCCATGTCTTATTTTCACAAAATTCGTATTAAGGCCTGCGTTCAGTGGAAGATTTGGTGTTTAGTCTTAGTCACAATAACTTTAAACTTCATAATAGGTTTGTGAATCAACAGTGGAAAGTTTACTGATATAAATGCAAAACTTTATAACTAAATTGGTGAATCAGACAACTAGCGTTAAACAAAATCAGAAGAAGTCTGGATATAATTAAACTACCACTTTGTTGTTAGTTAAATAGTACTAATGATTCAATACGCTATCAACAAAAAGTGCTTGCCTTGGCACATTTCATCATTATCAGGCATTTTTGTTTACAATTAAAACGTTGTAAAAAAACAAATAGAAATTTAAACGATTCTCTCCAGTTTCAATAAGAAACTTTAAAGTAAAAATAAGAGCAGAGCTTTTTAATTAAAAGGTACTTCAGATACTAAGTACTTGTAAAGGTTTGAGCTTGAGAGTTTCGATTTGGAACACTTCTCGGAGTGTTTTTTCATTGAAAATATTTCACTCTCTTTGTTCACATCTTAGGGGACTTGGGGGAAGTGGATGGGGATGGGTGGGATCGGGATTTGGGGGTTTTAGGTGACTTGCTGGGGTGCTTTTTGGAAGGGGATTTACACATTGATTGTTTGATCGTTGTTTAGGCATTTGTGGGGATTGCTTAAGTTATAACTTGACTTGGATGTTTGCTGAGCTCTCTCTTGTTATGGACGTATCGGTCCTCTATATTTTATTATGCATTTATGTGTATATTATGTGTGTAGTGGTGTTGTAATAAAACCTTTAAACATTTATCGTTATCTGTTGATTTTGTGTAAGAATCTATAAAATGCTTAACTGTTGCATCGTATATAAATTTTGCGAAACTCACAATGACAATTCGCACTTATTCCATACTTGTGTGTGTTTGAGTGTGATTGCTTTGCCAAGCATGCCTTGCCGTTACTTGATCCGATTACGATTACACAAATACATATATGAGACATCTAGGCAGAACTAACGTAGGAACAATCAGGATAGTTATTCACATTGAAACGGAATTGGAATTGGAATTGTTTGGTTTCTGGCCTGGATCGCAGCATAGGGTGCTTTGCAAGTCGGCTCTGTAAAGTTAGCTTATCGTTTTATTTTAATTCGAGTGTCGTTATGTATCTGGGTGTGTTGTGTGTGTAAGAGCCGCGCAAATGCAGCTGCCTTTGCCTTTGTTTTATAGTTTTTTCAGAGTCTGTATCTGAATCTGGTTGTTTCTGTTTTTGTTTCCATTTCTCGCTTGCAATTCGTGCAAATCAAAGCCTGAAACATGTGAGAACTTCGCTAGAGTGGAATTTTTCGGAGCACATGTTCGCTTCGTTCTGGAATTTGGAGGGGGATTATTCTGGGGTTTGCCGATTAGCTCTGAAAATAAAATCGCCAACGAAAATGTGTACGTGATACGGCAAATAAAAACACAATTTTTGCTTGTTTTTTTTTTTTTTGTTTAATTATACAAAGCTTTTATAAATTACTTTACGAAAGCCATGTACAATTGTTTATTTTTTTCTGTTTTCTATTGTTTTGTTGGTTGGTTGGTTGGTTTTGTGGGGTTTCTCAAATGTTTACAAGTTGACTTGGACTTAACACAATTCCAATATTGCTTTACAAATTTTTTCAGTTTTTAATTCACATTCGTTTCTATTAATTACAGTATTGAATAGCGAGTTTACATCTCTCCTTCATATTCGTATTCATATTCATCTTAGTGGTCCATTTATGGTAATTGTGTGGGTAGTAATTTATCATTTTCTCTTCAGTTGTATTTGTTTGTTTTTTTTTTTAATTTGTATATATACCAGGTTTAAAAATATAGCAAAGTATCACAAAAAATTGCAAATTAAATTGTAAATTAGATCAATGGAGAAATTAAAAAAAAAATACATAGTGCTGGTTTCTTTCTTTTCTCTTCATTTTAGAACGACGAATCATCTTTCATCTTACAACAAAAGGGTTAAAATTAATATTCGAACTTGGTCGAATCGTCGTCGTTACGCTTTAGATTTCAATTAAAATGTAAATAAAAATGAATTTGAATTCTCTTTCAGGGGCCAAATATCCGCAGTTGCCTTGGCTGGGAGCACAAGCGCCTTGGACTCGCATGGAGAGCCCGCTGATGATGTTGTTGGTGCGGGCTCCGTAACTTTGAAATGGAAATTAATTTGTACTGATTGGTGTTGAAAAGTCGGCGGCGGACCGCAGCGATTGGGCCCACAGTCCAAGGCAGAGCAGACGGATTTTGGCCCTGTTTTGGTCTCTTTTTTAACATTTTCCTTCTTTTACTTTTGCTTTTACAAATAGGGGGTTATTGGGTTCTCCTTCACAGAAATCTAAGCTTCTCCTTCTCCTCTCCGCTTAAATTGACGTCCAGTAAGTAACAAACGTTAAGCTTACACTTAAAAAAAAATGCAAAATTCTGCGCGACAAGTTTAGAGTGCTTATGGGGGACTGGGGGGTTGTTGGGGATGAGGTCGAGCTCGGATCTCGCCCGAGCACTGCTCGAGCGGCCTTCGCTCCGTTCAATACTCTAAGTAGTAGTGGGTTTATGTATGTATGTATGGGGGAAGGGGGGTACTTGTAGTGTAACTTGAAGATACAAGCTTTAAAGCTACCAATATATGACAACTTGCTCAGTAAACCTAAACAGTGCTTGACTTTTTTGGCTTTTCAACATTTTTAAAACTATCATCGAGTGTTTCTGTCGTAGTTTCCTCTTCTCTATCGATCTCTCCCTCTCTGTCTCTTCTCTTTTTCTCTTCTCTTCTCTCTTCTCATAATTTAGCTGTTTCGGGAAGTTAAACAATATGCGTAAACACAACTCAAGTGTTCTTATTTCTGGGGCTTTCCACTATCAATTACGTTTTGGGGTTGCTTTTTGTTTTTGGCTTATCACTTAGGGGCCAATTCACTTGGCAAAAACACATAACAAAACTCACGCTGCCTCATTCTACGCAAAATACAAATAACTTTGGATTTGGACTTGGGTTTGTGGGGTCTTGGGAAGGGTTTAAGGGAGGTATCTTAAATAATTTACATACATATTAATGTTAACAATTAATAAGTAATGCTAATAATGAAAATAAGGTACTGGGTTCAAGTGTTTCAGTATTGAGCATCAACGAATAGTTTACATAAAGTAGTATCATTTCTTCCATCCTCTTCTCGCGGTATCTATCTCTCTCTTACTCTCTCTTGTAAAGCCTTCGCTTTGGGATTGCAACTTATATAGCTTTGTTTGTTTAGTTTTTAGTTGTTTTCACAATTGTTTACGCTTTTTAGCGCAAGATCAAACATATTTTGGAATAAATAAAATCTTGCTTGCGCCGATCGCTCGCTCGTTCGCTACTACGCATTTTGTTTGCGTTTACAGTGTGTTGATCGATCTTATTCCCGTAATGTTTATCGATTTATCGATTTTTGAAAAATTTTATTTGAACATTTAAGCGTTGTTCCTTTCTATGTACAATTCAAGAATGTTTAAATTAGAATTTTTTAAAGCCATTTCGCAATTACAGATTAAGAATAATTACACATGTACGCTGCATGTAGCTCAGTTATTGTTTTTGGGCAATTGCTTTTCTCTCGCGCGACGTTTAACTAAAAGTAATGGAAGTATCTATAAGGTAGGTCAAAAATTACAATACAATAGTGAATCTATATCTTAAGGTAGAGGAGAGGCCGTACAATAGTTGTTTTTAGAGTTATAGATGAACGATTTCTTCTTCTAGGCAAGTTGAATGCATTTTGCGCTGCTGCTCTGCTGCTGCGGCCGCGTTGAGTTGTTGTCGTTGAGTTTTTGTTTGAATTAGTCTTTGTGATTTGGTGGGTATACGATTTATATTAGTTGTATTATCATTATTATTATTATTTTAGTTATAGGTATTATCGTGTCTCTTGAATATACTCTGTGCTCTCTGCTTTTCTTTCTTTATCAACATTTAAGGTACGTTGCACATTTTGTCCGCATTTCGGGGGATAAACATAAACTGTACTTTATGCTGCTGCGCTTCTAGCGTCCATTTTTTTGAATTACTCATAAATATTATTATATTTATAATTTTACTTATTAATTAATTTTCAAGTCTATTTGCGTATCACGTTTAAAACAATGTTCAGTTGTGAAGTATCCGTTGTTAGACATATAAAGTTCTTCTTCCTTCTGCTTCCGCTTCCGCTTTATCTTCATCATCATCATCGTCGTCCTCTTTTTATTATCTTCTCTGTTAGCCATTTGTTGTTGATTTGGTTTCACTTTGTCGATTGGCGGCTTCTTCTTCTTCTTCTCTTCTATAAAGTTTGCATATTGAAGTTGACAGTGGGGGAGAGGGTTCTCTATATAGGGGGACTGCTGCCATATAGCGGGGAATTTTGCATCTTTTTCGCTGTGTTTATTTGTTCTCTTTGTCGTTGTTGATGTTGATGTTGCTGTTGCTGTTGTTTTATCGGTTGTGTGAGGACAGTTGCTTGTGTATTTGAATTTTCGTTTACTTTCAGCTTTCCTTGAAACAGTTTTCGCTTTTCTCCTATAGCTTCTCAAATTGGTTTTGTTGTTTTATGATACACACTTGAGATCACAAACATTACTCTTGTTTTTGTTTTGTTTTCTTCTTTTTCTTTTTTTTGTTTAAAAAAGTTCAATTTTTCAGTTGAAATGTTTTCGTTTTCGATTTTTTTTAAGTTTTTCATTTTGCATTTTTTCTTTTATAATTTTTGTTCATTTTTTTGTTGGTTTTTTAGATTCATTTCGTTTTTTTCTTTCAATCCATTGACGGGTTCGGGGTCCTCCGGGTGTTCATGCCATTCATGTCGGTCCTCCAGATCCGGATCCAGCTTCAGATCCAGATCCTGCTTTTCTGCTCCAGATCCTGATCCTCCAGCACCAGGGGTTACGACTGCACATTGAGCAGCAGCTTCAGGTTGTGCGTGTCGAAGTCGTCGAGGAGATTCCGCTTCGAGCGGCCACCCGTCTGCATCATCTGGAACTTTGGCAGCGAAATCGACACCGACGACGAGAGCTTCTCCTCCGACCGTGTCCAGTGCTGCGGCGGCTTGGGCAGCGCCGTTGGAGCAGGTGCATCGAAGCACTTGCTGCCCGCGAAATGCGTCAGGGCGGTGGGTATGAGTGGGTGCTGCTGCATCTGCTGTGGCGAGATCTTGCCACCCAGCGGCGGGCTCTTCCTCTGCTTGCGAGCCGATCCTCCGGCTGGCGAGAAGCCGCCACCCAGGATGGTGGCTGGTGACTGTCGCACTTGCATCGCTCCCTGGGGCGAACGTCCTCCTCCGCTCCGCCTATTGTTGTTGTTGGCGAAAAAGAAACCACCTCCACCTACAGCTCCTCCTCCGACGGCGAATCCCTGCTGCTGCGGCGAGTGACGCTGCTGCTGCTGCTGTCTGCGTTGGGGTCCGGCGGACTGGGTCTGCGACTGCAGTGGCCGCTGCCTCTGGTTGGGTGGCGTGGCCAGGTTGGCGAGTCCCAGGCTGGTGGGCGAGGAGCTCAGGAAGTGAGGGGAGTTGTTCTGGGTGAGATTTGTACTGCTGGCAATACTGTTGGAATGTGCAGTTACCAAGGGCGTTGCTGGTGCGGATGAGGATACGGGTACGGCGGATGCGGATACGGATACGGATGTCACGGATGTCGGGGATGTGGGCGAGGGGGTGGATGAATTGGATGCAGAGGTTGCTGCTCCGGCTGCTCCCTTTTTCAATCGTATGGACTTGGTGGCCGATGCGGTTGTCATTCTGATGTTGTTCCTAACGCTATTGTGCGAGTATGTCATAGTAATTTCGTCGCTTGCCGATCTCTCTGCTCTTCTCTCTCTTTTTCTGGATCACTGATCTCTTATCCTCGTTTCTATTAAAATTTCTGCTGTTTTGCCTTTTTTTTGTTTTTGGTTATTTCGCTAAATTAATGCTTAACGTTAAATATCACACGCACTTAAATCAATTCTTTATAAATCGAAACCAAACTCGATCGCTCTGCTATTGTTGTTGTTAATTAGCTTCCACCGCTCTCCGTGCTGCTCAGTGTTTCTTTGGTTCTAATCGCTGATGCTGATGCTCCTCCTCCAAAAATTCAAAAATTAAATGAAATCGGCGAGCAAGAGGGCGACGACGGGCGGTTGAGCACGTAGCTGCGTCCACTTCTGCTTCTGCTTCTGTGTCCGGTTCGCTTCTTCTTATGTACAGCTGCTGTTTACTTTACTTTATATAGTTTAACTTGTAACGTTATGTATTGTTTATCAGTCTGTTGATTTATCTCTTTTACTCTGGGTTAAGCGCTATCCTTAGCTATAACTTTGCAAATTCTCCTTGGTTCTCTGCTGCTTTGACTGCTGATACTGCATTCCAAGCCGTGATCCTGATTTTTGTGAAAAAATAAAGAGAAATCGAAGAATACTATTGAGCAAAAGATGGTAGGCAAAACATCAGGGGGCTATAAGTTTATATATTGAAATGTGACTGAGGAAATCCCCCTTGGAAATATTACATTAGTATATGATTAAATGACAATATATTTCTGTTGATTTTGTGTATAATTTATAGTTAATAAGCATTACAATTGTTAATGATTTAATTCCCGTCATTTAAAAATAAAGTTAAATCAATGAAAGGACAATAGTATATAGTTTCAATTAGTATTCTACTTTATAACTGCAGCCAAAATATATGCATTATATGCATTGAATAATAAAACATCCGAACAGCTAAAGAAAAATTATGTTGACATATACTACATTGTATTACGAAAACAAAGAAATGCATTTATCAAAAGAATTGTTAAAAAAAAAAAAAACAGGATTATGACAAACATCCCCTAAACTCTTCAAGTAACGAGACCGTTAGCTGTTCAATTATTTTGACCGCTTCTGTAGGTACATATATATTATGCATAATAAGGAAGCCAGCAAGGGGGGAAATGTAACGTTATAACAATTCGATTTCCAGGTAGCAACAACCTGTAACGTAGCGCTAACAACGTAACTGCTGCATTATCGTGCATATGTGCTATGTGTGTATGTGCCATTTACGTCAACAAAAAATATTGTTGTATTCTGTATTTTGTATTTGTTTGGCTATTCTCTCGCAAACACGTCTGGGGACGTCAGAGGGACGCACACACACACTTAAGCGCACAGCGTACAGAATACCTGAATTAATGAATTGACACATACAGACATAGCAGAGCAGAGCAGCGATAACCAATACAATTGCGACTTACTTTTTCGCCGTAGACCTTCCCACACGAACGTGTATGTGTTGTGTGTGTATGTCGCAGTTATCGATTGCTTGCAGCTGCGGGTTTTTCTCAGCCACTTTGATATACAGACTCGCGTTATATACACAATTGGGGTTGAGTTTGGGTTAAAAGTTGCCTTGATTTTGTTGATTCACTTTAAAATGTTGCGGAAATTGGGTTTTGGTTTGCGTTTCCACGGATTTTAGATGGGGTTATATGCGTATATGCTCTCGCTGGATGTGTATGTGTTCGTATTTGTGTTTGTGTGTATATGTATGTATTGTAAAATCACTTTCAAAATGGCGACGGGCTGGCTTCGTATTTATTTATATATAGATGTAATTCCGCTTAAAGCTTTCTCTTCACTTACAGACAAAGGCTCAAAAAAATCACACTTTCAACTGATTCTGATTTCGACTTTTGTTAAACTCTTATGTACACCACCGTCTATTGCGCAGCGTTTTCTGTGTTCTGTTGTTGTATTCTCGCTCGCCAAGTACTCCGTTTCTCTGTGTGCGGGTGCTTCACTCGTTGTACTGACTCTGACGCGTATTAAAATGGTAAACGTTACACAAATATCTGGTTTATATCACTTAACTTAAGACATTTACAATATGCAATTACAATTATATATTTTTTAGCAGAAATTTTAATCAATAACTTTATCTTCCTCGCTTATTCTTATTCTTTGCGCATCGGTACGCTCTCCTCGAATTTTCACATGACTTTTCAATTTTTTTGATTTTCAAAGAAAAATCGGCGCGACGTCCAAATTTAATTGCAAATGGCCCGCGTGCACCCGTATTTATAGGTTTCTCCCAACCGAATAAAATTACAGAGCGAAGTCTTAACAGTAACATTCTACATTCTACGTGAGTTAACAGGAAAGTGGCGACAAATTCCCAAGTTAACAGAAAATATGTGTCAAATATGGGTAAAATTCGGAGGAGAGAGTCAAGTTAACAGCGATTTTCTCTTGTTCACAGAAAAAAGTAAAAAGATAACAGGGAGTCTCTCTCGACCACAGAGTAAAGAGCATATTTAACAGGGTTAGAAAGAGAGTTAACAGGGCGAGAGAAGGCGGCCGAATGCGGTCGAGAGAGAGATTGTCAGAAAGCAACGAGTTATTCTCTGAGTCGATTTTGAGGTGAATTTGGCTCAGGTATTACTCCTGAATTTGACATCATTTACCTCTTAACAAATGTATAACATTCGAATTTTACTTAGTTTACCTGTTAACTCCGAATTTCACACTGTAACCCTTAATTTTATTGTTTGGACGATAGGAGGCGATTGCCAGGAGGAAAAAGAATTAGAAAGTTGAATAATGGAGACAGAAGGTTCGCGAGGAGACATTCACAGTGTTCCCTAGCGATCGATTTCTGGACAGCGCCCCCTATGGATGTAAAAGCCAATTAGCAATTTGTGAGTTTCAAAAATCGAAGACAGAGAGAGAGAAAGAGAGAGAGGTAACTCACCACCAATAAGAGCCGTGGCGAGTTTCAAAAGACGAATAAGCATAAAACACAACAAGAAAGATCAGAATAGCGATGGACTTGTTTTCAGTGTAGCCGTTTATTGTATTACTTATACTTTTTGGTATATATCATAAACAAATTAGAAACAAAATACAACTATTTAATGGATAATTTTTGGTGTCAATGCTGCTGCTAGGATTTAATTTTAAAAATCTAATTTTTGGCAAACTGCAACATTTTGCTTATGCTAAAGACAGCTTTTAAGTGACGCATGTACATTTATTTAAATGGTAATTTATGCTCTTTTCGCTTATTATTAAGTTTCTATCACCAATACAGTAACAGTATCTCCTGCAATTTTCCACCATGGCTATGTAGGACTAGGTAACAGGGCTGCCGATGTTTTTAGGGTATCTTTACCTGGCGAGATTTAAGTACCAGGTGCGCTGTACATCTGAAAACATATTTGTGACGGGTCATAAAACCGCAGCTGGCTTTGTTTATTTTCCATAATCCGTTGAAAAACAGATTTGTTCTTAATCCATATGTTTTTGGCATTTATTTTGGCAACAAGTACAGATCGGGTAGCGTTATTCAAATAACATGCTTGTCGAGATATGATGTAATATGAAGTAAATAATAAATTGACGACAAAAAGTTGCAAGTCCTGACAAAAAAATTGTTTAATTCAGATATTACATTTTCATAAAATAATTAAAATTCTGAAAATTTACGTTTTTATTTATATTGTAAATAGTTTTAAAAGATAAGTACTGAAAATGTAAACAAAGTAATCCATGTAAAATAATCTGAAATCAACATTTCGTGCTAATCGGGTGGCAACGCTGCCTAAAATACCGAAATGCCAAAATACCCAAGCGCTAAAATACCGTATACCGGATCAATGTTTTGAAAGTCGGAGAAAACCACTCTGAGAACAGCAAAATGTATTTATCTTTGCATGTTAAAACAATATGTCAATCTTGTTACGATTTATTTTTGCGTGTCAATATTGTCTTCGTCTCTTCGAATGAGCCAGAGCAGAAGATAAGGGGTTTTAGCCAGCTAAAGCGCTGCAGAGTAACAACTTTCATCCAAAATTCAAAGATCATCCAAGTTATCAAATAAAGATACATTATTTAGAGGTCTCACCAACAAACTTTCTAAAAAAAAAAAACAAAAATGCACAGCTATCACGTAGCGGTACCGATATTTGTATTCGTTATGCCAATCGATATCACGCGTTAGGCCCTCGATGAGCAGGCGTTATGACGTTGCTCATACACGCGCTCCACTTGCTAGTCGCCATTATCGATTTGTGGCAGAGGAAAAATAGAGAATTAAAAAATCGCGTTTCAGCGTTAGGCACCGGTTAGAGAGCGCATCAAAGGCGGCGTTAAATTGTGTAGTGCTCGTGGCATAAATAGTAGCAATCGTGTATCTTTCGATTCGTCGTGGGGCTCGCGTAGAAGAATTTTCCCCTTGGAATTATTCTCAATCAATCAATACCCCTCTCTCTTGCTCGCTCGCCTTGCCCGTGTGTCTCTCTGTGCCTGCGTGTCTGTGTTTGTGTCCCCCTTGTTTGTGTGTGAGTGCTTGTCGGTGTGGTCCGCTCCTTGGGTGCATAATTAAATTAATCAAGTAAATAAAAGCCAGCGTGCGGGAGCAGGAACAACAACAACAGCTTCATCATGACCATGGCAGGGCAAACGATCAACGACAGGCTGCTGGCTGCCCGTCACAGCCTTGCGGGCCAAGGACTCGCCAAGTCCGTTTGCAAGGCCACCACGGAGGAATGCATTGGCCCGAAGAAGAAGCACTTGGACTGTGAGTGGCCCTCTCTTGCTCTCTCGTTTTCATTGTCTCTCCTTCTCTCTCGTTGCGTAAAATCACCGTTACATTTCCTAGTTACCACACAGGGAGAAATAATTAACATAAGCATTGATTTGGCAGCCCTATTAAAATGATAAGAGATGTAAAAGAGACAGGCAACTACAACTCGAGTTTCTAATCTTGATTTCGTGTCCTACAGCAATTTGGTTTAAAGTACATCAATACACGAAGTTTACTATTTAAACCTAGACCTAGAAGATCTTAGCTACCAAGGCTTAGTTCTATAGACACTTTTCTGTTAAAAAAATGTCAAGGCAAAAAAAAAAAAACTGTCTTCAAATATAGGTTTTTTAATCTTAATTATAGAAAAAATTTAATATTAAGATGATAGGTATGATTTTCAAATGCTTTATTGTGTGATTATAGATAAGGTTTTGTTGTATTATTTTTGAAATAAAATTACCGTATATATAAACCAATCCCTAGGATATTTTCTTTCAGTGCTCCCGCGATTACAACAGTTATTCACTGCAAAGTCAAACAAAACCCATTCAGTTACAACCAGTTCGCGTCTCCTTCTTCACATATATTTTTGTTTTTGTGTGATAATCACAAAGTTTTCTGAAAACGAGCCCGCTGATTTCGGTCCACAGAGCTCCGTGAAAACACCACCCGCCACCCACAAGTGCACCTGTGCCTCAGCTGCTGGTGTTTGTGGACTCCGTTCGTCGTTGATTGCTCTCCCCCCCTATCTCTTTTGGGCTCTCTCACTCTCTAGCGCACTCTTTCTAATGTTACGTCACTTTCCCACGGCTGCACGTGTACGTGTGTGTAGTAGTTGTGGCTGTAGGACATTTAAATGGCTCGAAACGCCTACGAAAGCACCAAGCGTTGTTGCGGTGTCATTGTTTGCTAACTCTGTGCACAAACTTTTCTCCTAATTCGCCGGATTTGCTTAAGGGTTTACATTTCTCACTCTAATGGGAGCCAATATCTTGATGACATTCCTGTTGGAATCTGGTTTTTGGCTAGTTCTTTGCGCGTGGTGACCTGGTTTTTCGTTTTTTTGGTTTTTTTTCGCTGGTTCTGCAAACTTCTGAGATGACTCATCAGTTATTTCTGCGAGTAAATGGGAATAAAAGAGGGCGACAGCAACAACAACAACAAACCCTATGGGGCTTTACTTGCCACATAAACATTGTATTCCACATTTGTCACAAAAACAGACTTGACAGCGAATTGAGAGTGTGTCAACGATTGGAAATAAATGAGTTTCAATTTGTGGGCAACAGAGGCAAACAGAATACATAAATACATACATATGTAAGCTCCATTTCTGTCGCATCAAATTGGATTGAAATCCAGAAATGTTCGATTTTCCAATTACCAAAATGGGTACTTTCATCAAAATAATAATATTAAAATCAATTGTTAATTGAAACCATCAACAGTTAGCATTTACTTGTCTCAGCTTTCCATCAATCAATAGGTTCTAAGCACTTTCCCAGATTAAACCTGATCTGGAGGGTACGTCCGAACAATTTAAAGGCCCACAACAGGTAGAATGCCAGCTTGAAATGTGTTTGTTTTACCTCTTTCTATATTTTCTTTTGTTAACGACTTTCGGCTATAAAATAAAACAAGTTGTGAATTCACAGAACCCAGAAAACCATAAGAGGCTGAAACCTAAAGAACCGTGTTCAGTTCAGCCAACAACAAATGTAGGCAATAATTATTATTTAAATTTAGTATCAATGGGCTTCCCTTTTCTGCTACAGTGAAAGCCTAGTCATAAACACTATCTTTTACGTACTTAGGCAACGGGCTCTGTTATATTTCTACTAGTTTTTATTTAAATAATAATGAGAAAAGTATACAAAACAAACGCAGTGAGTTTAACTCTCATTTGAAACTTAAAATAGTTAATTTGTAAATATAAACCGCTCCAAATTATGTACGATACCAGCTTAGTTATTAGAGGTTTATCACTGTTCGTATATATTGTACAAGCTCGCTTACAAGGGCCAATCAATTTTCACATTATTGTTTATGGAAAACTGTCCCCTTACCGCATGAATCACTGGGTGGACTGGCGCCGCCTGCCCGTTCTTACGAGCGGGCAAACATCTGCTCCGGCTTGTGCAACGCCCCTCGATTTTGTTGGCAATTATGATTCCGCCGGGTGAAATGGAAATCGCTTCAAACTGAACCGCCCGATAAAAAAGCCACAATAGGCTTCAGCGCTTATCTCTACTTCTTTGTTGCCCTCGCAAATGTTTCGTCTTTGCTCGATTTGTGCTTTAAGTTTGAATTTAGCGGTTCCAATGCAATGTCGAAGATAAGCCAACAACAAGCATGAGTCGCGACCGATAAGGGACAAAAACAAGATGATTACTTTTATGGGAGTTTTGCATTCACAGCAGAAGGCAAATTAATAAAACAATAGATGCCTTTAACAGTATTTAGTTATCAATTATAGTTATAAGTGTATAAGCTAGGGGCTTATCATAATAAATTAATAAAATTTCATTACCCTAAGAATACAATGAGAAACTCAATTAAGTACAAAGTAACTACTGATATATTTTAAATATTTAAGCGACATGGAATCTTACCAATATTTAAACAAACATGGAAATATATATTGAAAAAACTTTGGTTTTTTACTAAATTTAACTTTGTTCTCCTCCAGATCTGGTGCACTGCACAAACGAGCCGAATGTATCGATACCACATCTGGCCAATTTACTTATCGAGCGTTCCCAGAACGCCAACTGGGTGGTCGTCTACAAGTCGCTGATAACCACACATCATTTGATGGCATATGGCAATGAGGTTCGTATGCGTATCTTTAGCTGTATCTGTATCTGGTGTTGGGTGTGCAGCTTAGGGGCGTATTATATTTGTATATTTTTTGTCAAAGTTTTACTCGCCTTTTGCTTTTATTTGGGGTATCGTAATGAGGTAATCTATTTAGTTTCATTGCATTTCATTAATGGAATGTGGACAGTGTCTGTAGAAAAGGTCACGTACATAGCGAGATTCTATTTATTTGTTTTCTCTGTTGACTCGCTTTCATGTTTAATGATTACTTGCGCCTCACGCCTTATATGTGCATTTGAATATGCCCTCTTACGGAGCTTATCTTCTTTTGTTTTTCTTCTGCTTTTGTTTGCTCAGTCCCTATCTTTTGGTTTATTTATTCGCCAGGGCATTTAAAAAGCTTCCTCTGACCAAGGAATGAATGAAGATACTTCATTATGCTTAATTAGTGAGACTTGTAATTTATAGATTTATTTACTGAGTTTATTATAGGTTTGTCAGTAGAAGGAATCGGGAATTCCTTACATAATTGAATTAATTGTTTCGTTTCTCTCTCTTTTCTGACTCTCTCCACAGCGTTTCATGCAATATCTGGCCTCTAGCAATTCTACATTCAATCTCAGCTCCTTTCTGGACAAAGGAACTGTGCAAGGTATAAAACCTCAACCCCGTTGAACTTCCCTAACATGTTTCCATATCGAAGCGCATCAAAGATTTGATCGACTTGTACTTGTACGAGCTGAAAAATTATAAACTAATGCTTATATTCTGTTCATTCCTCTCTCATTCTCTCCTTTTACTCATGCGAATGCTGCGCGAACGTTTGGCTTGATCATTTGTACTTTTATTCGATTAACAATAACTCCTAATCAAAAATTAATAACGCCGAAATGCGAAATGCGAAATGCGCCGCTTACTGACCCACCACATACACCACTCACACAACATGCTGGCTAACAAACAACTTGAAATATGCAATTATCCAATCTAAATATTCCAAAACGAACAATGTAAACCTTATACAGATGGTGGCATGGGCGTTCCCGGTGGCAGAATGGGTGAGTATAAATGCAAAAGCTGCTACTGGCAATTGGCTATAACTTCCTTTCTATCGGGCTGTAGACGTTGTACTCCTTTCTGGTTGTGACTAAAATTATTGTTATATCCAAATTGACTAACTATGAAATTGATTTGATTTAAGTTTTCTATTTGGCGTTGCCTAAAGTGTGTGTGTTCTCTAATAATGCCATAACGAGAGTGTTGTCTAATATCTGACCAATCAACAGGTTACGATATGTCGCCCTTTATTCGCCGCTACGCCAAGTATTTGAATGAGAAGTCGCTCTCCTATCGAGCCATGGCCTTTGACTTTTGCAAAGTCAAGCGAGGGTAACTAATGCCACATCATTTACGCCTCGTATATAGTTGGGTTCTAATTGATTTGTTTCGTAATCTATTCATACATTTTAGCAAAGAGGAGGGCTCGCTGCGCAGCATGAATGCGGACAAACTTCTGAAGACTTTGCCAGTTTTGCAGGCACAATTGGATGCACTTCTGGAGTTTGACTGCCAGTCCAATGACTTGTCCAATGGCACGTATATCCCTCTGAAATCTCTGCCCTAACTAACTTTGCATTCCATCCCTATTTTAGGCGTCATCAACATGAGCTTTATGCTCCTATTTCGCGATCTCATACGCCTGTTCGCCTGCTACAATGATGGCATCATTAATTTGCTTGAGAAATACTTTGACATGAACAAGAAGCAAGCACGCGATGCATTGGATCTCTACAAGAAGTTCCTGGTGCGCATGGATCGCGTTGGGGAGTTCTTGAAAGTGGCCGAGGTGAGTCACGCCACTCAGTCAGCCACACGACATGTGCCTTAATACTTTCTCTTGTTTGTTTGCTTATTGTAGAATGTGGGCATTGACAAGGGAGACATTCCCGACTTGACCAAGGCGCCCAGCTCGCTTCTGGATGCTCTGGAGCAGCACTTGGCCACGCTGGAGGGTCGCAAGGTCTCCGCCGCCAATACGCCCACGCAGTCATCGAGGTGTGTTGATCTGATCTAAGAGTATGCACTGCAGAACTCGATCAAGTGTATTATATTTAAGTTTTGAAGAAATTGCTGTATTTAATTTTCCGTTTTGTATCCTTAATTTAACTTTAAAACTGTTAAATTATTGCTTATTTGTCGTAGCTCTATTTTTTAAGTTATTTAGAGCTTTTAACAATTACTAAAATATCCCTAGTTGATTGAAACATTAATTAGTTTAAAATTTGGAGCTTTAAGAAAAGTTTCCATTAAGAACTGCATAGCTCTTTCCCGGGTAACTTTGAATTTATACAGAATTAAATATAAATTCTGAATTTTGATTTCATTTCTGGAACTGCCACTTTAGTTTAGATTTTAATATAATTTATTAATTTATTTTTAAGTTTCTGTAACATTATTGACTTCATTTTTTTCTATTGTTTCTCTTTTTATTTCGTGCTTGGTTTTCTGTTGTAACTTGTACCCCCGACATCGATGCCTTGCAAATCTGTAGCAATCAACGCAATGTAAGATCCGCTGTCACTGCACTCTCTTCTACCAGCTCGGCATTCGGAACTGCGGCTGCTTCCACCAAATTCGATACCACCAATGGCATTGACGAGCAGCTCAAGGCCCAGGTGCTGGCGGAGGAGGAGGCTGCCATGAACCAATACAAGGTGAGACAACTGAAGCCATCCTTGAATGTGCGGATGTTAGTGTTTAATCGATTTTTCTGTCTGTTCCTTCGCCTAGTCCAAGGTATCGTCCCCCACTAGCAGCGGAGCTGGTGGCGCTAGCGCTGCACTAACAAATCCATTTCTATCGTCGCCGCCAGCCGCTCAGGCTGGCCAGCCGATAGTTGATCTGTTCGGTGCCGCGTCGGCGCAGCCCGCTGCTGCTGCAGCAGCGACCCAGGCGCAGGCCACCAAGGCCTCCGACGACCTGCTGCAGTTGGGCAATCCGTTCGCCGACATGTTCGAAGCCAGCGCCGGCGGCGCTGCAGGAGCAACAGGTGCTGCACTCAATGCCAATAATTTGTGGATGCATAATAACGGTAGCATGTTATAATTTCCTTATTATTTCCTCCTAAGTTTAGAGTTTAAAACTAGCGTTTATGATTTTACCTGCGCCTTATTTCGTGCTGTACATATGTAAGAATCGGTGTGTAAGTGTAGTGATCTTACGTGTTTATATAATGTAACCGTAAGGGCCAGAAGCCAAGAGGAGCACCCCCTTCGGGCGCCCTAGACGTCCCTCACCCTCTCTCTGCCTCTGTTCTTTCCCTATATCTATCTAACTCACTCCGGCTTAGCCGTCTGTTTGCACACAACGTTCATGCACCATTATCCATTATACTGTTAATCATAACGATATATTTTGATTGATTCTATTCTTGATTCCTGATTATTTTTGTAAGTTTTGATTTCCTTTTGAATTCTTGTCTAATGTATTGTTACTCTTCATTTTTTCATCACTCTTTTTTTCCAACCCGAAACAAAAACGACAACGAACCTCAACAACGGTAACCATAACCAAAACCAAACCTATATGCTAAACTCGCAAAACACGCCAACGACCATCGCCCACCGACCACCGACCACCGCCCACACAAAACCCAACAAAATACTACAAACAAACCAACCAAAAATATCGAAAATAAACAAACAAACATAGGTTTCAATGGCGCTTCAGTTTCCTCCGCTGCTGCTACAAATGCATTCGTTTCCGATAGTAATTTCTCATCCGTTTTTGGTAATACGGAACCGGCAGGTAAGTCCCTCAACGGCCAACAGTCTTCATTCATTCCTAACTGCAAGCTATGATTTTAACACAGCAAGATATAATCAATACTATATGCAGCCACTAACTCTTTATTATTTGTTGTTGACTAACTATTACTGTTATTAAATTGAGTGCAAATCGGAGCGGTACCCTTATGTTTACTAAGTTGTAACTAAACCTCTGACTAAGCTAAGCTATCTACATATATAATTTTTGGTGTGTGTTTGAATTGTGCAGGACTAATATCTTAGCATGTTTATTGATACTTTTGTTACTAAATTTAATCCTAAAGCCTTTTTCAAGCCAGGCAAGATTCGTTTTGTGTTCCGAGGGTCCGACAGCTAGTGTTTTGATGATTAGACTCCGTTTTTGTTAATCTCGTCTTCCTTCAATGTTAGTTTGGCACTAAGATTCGATTTATTTGACTTATTTTTTCTATTATTTCCTGTAAATGTTTGCGTTGACTTCACACAGCGTCGATGTCGTTGCCAAATCCATTTTTCGATGACGCATCGTTGCCCCAAGCCCAAATCCAAGTCGCTGCTGCACCACCTGTTGCAGCGCCGTTTGGGCAAAATATCAATTTCATGGATCAGCAGTCTCCGGCGTTACATATGCAACAGCAGCAGAAGCAGCAAGTATTCCACCTACAACAACAACAGCAGCAGCAGCAGCAGTACTGGGAGCAGCAGCCAGCGACGACGGCAGCAGCTCAGTTTCCCCCAGGTGAATCTTTGCCGCTGCTCCGAAACAACAAACCCCACAGACCGCCACAAACAAGCATCTCTTTCTATGCGCGCTTTGTTTCTGTACAAAGCTTGCCCCCCGTCACTGGCTTGTAGTGCTGCAGCGGGCACAGAGTCTGCTCCTCTTCGAGCTCCGTCCTCATCCACACCAACCAGAACACGCTTTGCCCCACTCGTCGTCTGTTGTCTGCTCGTGTCTTGTAACTATTTTTTGGATTCGTTCCGTCATTGTCCGAAAACTGCGTTGATATCCTGCTCGTGATTGGCTTTAATTTCTTGGTTTTTCTTGGGAAATCTGTGTTTTCAAATTACTTAAATATTTATTTATTTATTTTTTTCTGGGTATGTGTGGTATTTGTGTGTAATTCCTACTGAATGTTTAGTTTAATGAATTTCAAGAGCTTTTCTTTATTTTTGTGTGCTATGAGAAGAAGTGCGTTAATCATCTTTATAATATCTGTGTCCTATGCCTCAGTTATATCTCAAAAAATGCGAAAATTCCATTAACATTTACACATTCTGTATTGAGTTGCTTTTGTAAATAATCTTACCATATCTACTTATCATGTGCTCGTAGCTAACAACCTAATATATATACGATGCCAAAGATCATTAGAAAACAAAGACCCAACCCAAAAATATTGATATATAAGTACTATGCAAATTCATGTTATTTATTTTGTAAATGTTATTTTTTCTCTTTTTCTCTCTCTTATGTTCTTATGTACTCTGAACGTAAAAACAAACAAAAAATATCAAAAATAACTAAACAACCTCACATTGTCTCATGTTAATGTTGGTGGCACAAATCCATATTCGAACATTTACAATCTCTATATAAAACGTTAAAATATTTGTGTGTTTTACAATTACGCTGGCAAAATGATAAAAATCGAAAAAACTGAAACAATCAATCCATTCGAAACCAAATATATGAAATTTCGACGGCAACGCTAACTCGACAAAACATCAAATCAAAAAACCCTGGGCTTCATCGGCTTCATTGTTTATGCATATCTCTGTATACATCATATATCCAATCCAATGTGTTTGTCTCTGTGTATAAATGTCTGCTAAAAACGGTGCACTGTGGCTATGGCTATCCTCCACGAAAATCCACCACATCGATATGTGAAATGTGAATACAAACAAAGGCTTCGACGCCTTGGGCGATGTTCTCAAGCCGGCCTCCGCCAGCAGCAACAGCAACAGCAATCAAATGAACGTTGTCGCCACAGGTTACTCCGGCAATAGCAGTTCGATCCTCGCGCTCCAGCAGCAGCAGCACCTCCACCACCAGCAGCACCTACAACAGCAGCAGCCGCAGTACCTGCTCCAGGGCCAGAACCAGAACCAGCACCAGCAGCATCAGCAGGACCAGCAGGCCCCAACTGGCACTGGGAAGATAATAACCGGCGACTTGGATAGCTCACTAATGTCCCTAGTCGATAACTTAAATATTAATAAAACAGCAAGTGCAAAGTGAGTAAAGATCGAGATCGAATCGAATCGAATCGAATCGATAGTTGTACTATATGTGCGTGCGTTCGAAAGTGAGCCGAGCCAAGAACAGAATGTTGTCACGTCACGTCTCCTCCATCCGTCCACTCTCAGTAGATTGCCGTCAAATGGGATATTTCAATCAAAGATCAGTTTGATTCCCCAACCCCCGACGATCCCTGAATCCAAAACTACTTAAAACCTTCTGACATTGCCCTCCGTCCCGACCACATATCCATGTCAAGATTCATGTTCCATGTGTGTACATAAAAGTCCATCCAATTCCAAAGAAAATAGCTCGAAATCACACAGTAAATCTGTTTTTAGATAGCAAGATTCCCAAATTCAAATGCCGTGTTCATTGATTTCGTCTATATATCATTACTCTCTTACCCCATTATTCTCATAGACCCGTGCAATGGAATTCACCTAAAAATACAGCGAAACCAGGTGCTAATTGGACACCCCAACCAATGGCGGCTACTACTGGTGCTGGCTATCGTCCAATGGTGAGTTTTGCCTACTCTAACTCTACTCTCTACTGTCTACCGAACTACTCTACTCTCGAAAAACAACCACAACTACTCGAAAGAATCCGTATAAGAATGCCAATAATCAATCTCTGAAAGACTCCGCGTTGCCTCGAATTCCTTCGAACTTAACTTAACCAGAGACCGAAAGATGAATAATTCGAAAACACACAGAAATTCACTAGAAAACCGAATATATAATTCAATGCCAGAAAGAATGCCAGAGTCAAACTAATTTAGAACTTCTGTACTTTTGTAACTGCATTGTTTTTCCCTTTTGATTTTATTTAACAACTTTGTGTCACCTCTCACACTCTAGGCTACACCACGTCGTCGTCATGTACAATATCACAGTTCTACCTTATTTCCTTATCCAAATTAATGTTTATTTATAAATTGCACAACAACATCGATTTACAACCTAAGCTACTTGGTTCTCTTGATTTGCCTTACAAACTTGATCTGTATGCAAATTTTCTAAGCTTGCTTACGATTTTCTTAAATAGGATTGGAGCTACTAAGTTATCATATGTTTATTTTTCATATACTTAGTTTGTTTGAGTCCCCTTTTATATTTCTAAATGTTGTCTCACATTTCTTATTGAACAATTTGTGAACTTGTGACAGACCAGAGAATCAAGGGTTGTAAGTTCTGCCTTATTTCTGGGCCCAGGCCTCGCACACACTGTACCCACTATACACTGCAGTATCACAGCACTAGAATACAGGCACTAGGGCTAAGGACTTTTGTGGCACATCTCGGCGAGCAGACACACAGAAACAAGAACCGACACCGACAACTCACATACTTGCATTCTATACTTTTTGATTTCATTATTATTTACGTTTTCATTTGGCATTTTAACCAAGTATATATATATGAACTATCACTTACTTTCTTTTCTTTATTTTATGTTTGCTTTATATCTCAACTATCCCAACGCATACCGCAAAATCGTAACCGAATATCAAATCAAATCGATCCGAATTGAATTGAATCACTATTAAATATATAAATATATATTGAAACCGATCAAACAAACAAACAACGACAAACGAATCCACCTATGACCACTCACGATGCGCCTGTGTTAATGCTGTCTGTGTGTGTGTATTATGTGTGTTTGTGATATATATCAATATATATTCTATCAATATACCAATATCAATATCAATATCAATATCAATATCAATATATGCAAAACGTAGGCACATGGCATGACCGTAAGTCCTGCGCCAATCACAATCAATCATCCGTATATACAAGCTAGTTATCCTGTAATGCCAAATTATATGCAGGTAAGATGAAGCTAAAAGCCAACGAAATCGAAATAAAAACCAAACCAATACAAATTTCAAATAAAAACAGAATGAAGAGTTACTACAAATAAATACCATTTTGGTTTTGACCTCAGTTGCCGTTTTTTAACCTCAAAACCGAATTTATCGTTTCCGTTCTGTGACCCTTATGTTCTATATTCTATTCTATATTAACATTATGATTATCAATCGAAATCTATCATCTCTCCAGCACTGTATAACGTATAGTTGCGACATATATACGCCGGTTGACTTCCTCCTGTAAAACTGTCGAAGAAAGCCGAACTCTACTTTGGTTTTGGCGCGTGGCTAGTCCTCCCCTCTCTGATTCTCGTCTCTGAACTAAATTGCATTTATTATGTTGCACTATTTTTTGATTTCCTTAAATGTTTCGATTATTCTTTCCTATAGTTGTTTCACGTGTCCGTAGACCACTCACTACTACTAACTTCCGTATGATTCCAACTGTAGCAACTATTTTCCAAGCTCTCGGCGGCCCCTCCTGTTATAAGCCAAAAGCGACAACTACTATATTTTTCCCTCCACTGATTTTGTAGCATTTGCGTCTGTCAATAGCAGTTAATAAATAAAAAATGTATTGCCCTTTCCAGTGCATGAAACCGAATTGAACATGTATATACTGAGAACGATGCCTAATGCCCGTTTCAATGACTCTTGTAGGGAATGCCGGTGATGGGGCAGCCAACTATGATGGGGCAGCAGGCAGCAGCCCCTTTGACTGGGGTGCAACCGACGATGATGGCGGCGCCGCACAGTAATGCGACATCGGGCATCATGCAGCCGATCCAGCCGACGCAGAACGGAGGCAACAAGGGCGTCGGCGTCCCACTCGATCCATTTGGTGCGTTATAAGCGGTCCCGCAGCAAGGAGCTCATACGTACAACCCACACACTCTCACTCACACCAAGGGCTCTAACCTCATAGACAGCAAACATAAAACCCTCACCCACACACACACAGAAGCGTAATTAAATATTAACGAAAACGAAACCAATTACATTATATATAAATATATATATTTGCAAAAGAAAATTAAGAAGTTTGCAGGAAGAAACATATATAAATTCTACGGAAATAGCAGCAGGCGAAAGCAAGCACACACAAACGGAAACAGAAAGAAAATTATATTATAATGTTGAACATTGAGCAAGAAACACTAAAACAAATGCTATATACATACACACATATATATACATATATATATACATATATATATATATTTATATTATTACTATTTAAATGAAAAACAAATAAGTTTGACTATTTATATGTATACACCAATTTATATACTATATATGCTAAAACGAATGAAGTGAACGAGGAGAAGAAAGCAGAAACGAAACAATTTCCATAAATAGCTAAAGGAAAGTAGCCTATGTGAAATATACCTATGAACTCTATTAATAAGTCTACAAAACCTGTAGTTGTGTCCTACGCCAATCACTAAGAAACACGTTGAATTATACCTGTAGTGGAACTATGTGTGGTAACTGTCTCAAAGCAGAAGACGAAGATTCCGATTCCGATTCAGAGACACCTTCAAACTCAGTCCAAGTGTTTGCGCTAAGCTTAACGTAATAATTTGCAATATTTTAATCCGTCTAATACAGTCGATGTTCTTTTTTGTTATCTAATTGGCCAAGTCTGGTGGCTAGCTATATGTACGTATGTTTTAAACTGTTATAAGCCAATTATAATTTGTTAAAAGCGAAATTGTTTGTAAATGCATTCCAAACTAGCTTCAATTTTGTCCAAATTTAATTTGTGAAAAAACGAAAGGAAACATTGGTAATTATTAAGTATTATTTAAAGAAAGTTTCAAGCTGTATTGATATATGGAACGTGTTGATGATATGTTTAAATATGTAGAGAGCCACAACGTGTTTATTTAATATGTGTTATACTCTAGAGCGTACGTTGTACTAGACATTTATTTAGTTGCTGAGCATACTCTCAGCATCCGCTTCGAGAAACTGCTGACGACATCATCAGATACGTAGTTCATTTCTAAATTGTGTATATACAGCATAAGAGGTGCGTGTAGGGGAGTTCCTACAGCCCGACACGCTGAACTATGTTTAAATAAAATTTATATGATATATATTATAGTTTTATGATTTGTATTTTCTGTTCTCTGTTTTTATTTTTTATTTTCGTGCGGCACTGGAATGTTGTGAATGCCAAACCAACTAAATGACTTCCAACTCTTTTATCAACTCCAACCCACCACCACCACTCCCTTCAAAGTATTCCCCTTCTGATGTTTCAAACTGGCTTTACCTACAATCAATCCTCTTGATCGTTAGATCACTGTTTCCCTTTTCCCTGGAATTTAATCACAGAAGCAGCAAAGTATGCTATATTTTTGCACAAGTCACAATGCAATTCCATTGCTCACAAAAGTAGGTAACATTTTAACGAAGAATACAAATACAAATATTTAAGAAGAAGGTTGACCAGGACCTGCGATTTCCGCATCTCCTAATTAGTATTGGATGGCCAGGTGGGTCAACTCTCGTAGGCAAGGGCAAAATGCAATAAAACGTTAGAAGCAAACAATCATGTATGGAATTTTCATCAAAGCTAAAGCTAAAATGTAAACGTAAAGGCCACACACAACCCCCCCAAATCAATGTACATTTAGCGAAATTATACACACTCAAGAAAATGACAAAAAAAATGTTTTATGACAATATTTATACGCTGGTGTTTGAGCTAAAACTATACTCATACTTAGGTCTAACTAAGATAACTACAATTACTGTCTACACGAAGCATGTGTGCGTCTGGAACTTGCAGATCTAAAAAGTATTATTAGCCCGCTGCGACCACTTGTTAAATGTTTCGATTAAAGTTTAGAATGCGATTTTAAAGATACTAAAACAGCAGTGAGCTAAACTTGGCCATAAATTTCCCATGGAATACGCTTAGAGAGGGTTGGCTTACCAAATCGAAATCGAAATCTATCTTGTAGATAACCATAGATCGATCGTGCAATACAGAGTATCTACAACTTAGAGCTACTTACGTTTGAACTAAAATGTTGCTGTGTTTCTATCAGTTTGCGCTTATCTCTAAAACCCCCTATTAAACGAATAAGAACACCAAGAAAATTAAGTACTTTTGTCACGATAAATTCTTAAAATTCAATTCGATCCAATCTCATAGAATGCAAAGTATTTTGGGTATATAAGTGCACACATTCATCATCGGTTACAAGTTAGGAGTAAAGTATATTGTGTATTATAAAATTATGTTGAAAACAAGCCCAACTCCAAAACAAAATTAAAAGAAATGTTAGTGCAAAATAAATGTGTAAAATAAATGTTCTCCCTTGAAGTTTTACTCGGTCTCTCTCTCGAGTCGGCGGCTGAATTACTGTCAAGCATTCAGTGACTATATTCGTTATAATAACGAACTCCAACCCGCTTCAACAATTCTCAAGTCACAAGTAGCCAAGCGCTGTTGAATATCCATACATAAAACGTACTCACCATGCCGCCATGTGCTCTGCGCCAGAGGGGCATGGCCTTCATTCCCCGGCGGGACAAGAACCGGGAGAGGGATGTCCTGGCCCCAAAGCCCGTGCATCCGCGTCCCCTACGCTTTCACGGGTTCTTCGGAATGTCCTATGTCCACCAGCACGTGATGGTCGATGAGCGTTGGACGCCCAACTCGCTGACCGAGCAGTTCAAGGGGATGTCTGACTTGCTGAGTGAGTTACCTGGTACTTGGGGTGCCAACAGATCCACCAACTAGCCTTCGCCACCAGCTCGCCGGCTGGTGTTCAAGAACCACGAGTCGAAGGCCAATCGCCAGCGGTATTTCCGCGAGAACAAACGGCTGAAGCTGCAGTGTCGCGATGGACGCACCAAATTGCAGAACATCCTGGTCAATGACAACACGCACAAGATACGCAACTTCCTCATCAACCACAAGGACATGCAGCGGTTGTACCAGAAGATGCCCATTCACCTGGTGGTGGATAACATCAATCAGCGAACCTTTGTGATGCGGAAGGAGCGGGATCGCTTGGAGTTTCGCCTAGATCAGCTGAAGCAGCATTACAAGGAGCAATTGGTGGGTATACTCAAGGAACTAAGCCGTTTACAGAAGTCCACAAAGGACCGGTTGCCCGTGGACTCTTCGCGAACATTTCAACTAATTATAATTATTTATTATTTTCTTAATTATATTCCTTCTAGTTGCGACGTGCCCTGTTGCAGAATCGCATCAAATATCAAAACGAGTTCATTCTAGACGAGGAGTTAAAGTCTCGGGTCTTTCTCAAGAAAATTGAGAACTCGAATGTGCGCTTAAAGGCCATCAAGACCATCAACAACACGTACAAGAAGATGATACAAGTGCTCGTCCACGACGAGATATTCTACGAGCCCATCTTGCGCTCCCTTAGCAGCGACATGGACGATCAGACGAACTTCATCCAGCACATCCTGTACTTGGGCATGCCGGCTATAGCCAAGTTCAAGGAGCTGAACGATGAGTTCCGGAACCTGGAGGAGAAGTCCCGCAAGAATCTGCAGATTAAACTGCAAATGCTGGCTTCCCTCAAGAAGCCGGGGGGCACATCCATTGTTAACTTCAACAAGCCCAAGGAGGCCCCACCAACCACCAATTTGAAGAGATATGTTAGGGAGACCCAGAGCATGATGATACTCAAGCTGGAGCTGAAGGCCGTCGAGAAAACCATCAAGGAGGTCAAGTTTGTGACGCTCTGCTCCCAGGCCAAGGAAATTTATCCTCGGTTTGTACTTGAATTTAATTTATTTTGTTTATTAAGATGATAGTAAATCTTTTGTAGAATGAAGAGCCAGGTGGACAATAACGACAAGCTGCATCGCATGATTGTCAACGACATGTTGGCCCACGAGATGCTGGAAACCAAGATGAAGTGCGCCAGCGTGCTGAAAGGAGTCCTGGTCAACAACCTTTCGGAGGAGGAGATCAAGTGGGTTGTTCATTCAATAGGTAGTCAAGGAATGGTAATGCTAGATCTCTAATTTCCGCAGCCGCCAAGAGCGCATCAAGGACTTGAAGAAAATCTTGCAAAAAGATATACAGTTCGAACAGGATACCTTGCAGCATCTTAAGAATCGAGCTGACTCCTATGTCATGTTAAGGTAAAGGGAGATTATCATCTATACAATATTTTATTTACTGAATTCCTTCTTCTTGCAGACTTACCATTTGGAATCTCTTGGAGATCCTGCGGCATGTAGACCGCCAGCCCAAGCTGATACGTGGCCAGTATCCGAACTCGTATCTCAAGTTGCCGTTGCTCAAATTCGAAATGCTGAACATGAGGGCCGCTGCCCCGGAGATTTTCGAGGAGAACAGTTGAGTTGGAGGAGCGCCATTTGAAAATAAGTTCATAAATCTAATTTTCTATCTATTCCTTTAGTTGACAACATAATGCATATGGTGAAGCGCAAGATCTACAAGCTGATGAAGGCCTACACGGTGGAGCTGAAGCCGGCGACCATCAAGCGAAATGTTGAGGAATACCACGCTGACTTCTTGGCCAGCTTGGATATGAACGAGCCCGTTAATGCGGACGAGCCACCGCAGACGGCTCCGGAGGACGATATCCTGCAGGAGAACAAGACCATGGCCAATGTGCCCAATCGCAAACAGATCAAGGCCCAAAGTGCCAAGCTCTTGGAGGAGCTGGCCAAGCGCGATGAATAACAATGGAATTGATTTTATTTTTTGCCTCTTACTGATGTTAGAAAGTTACTGAAAATTCGGAGTGTGCCAATTGAGCAAAATTCTACAAGTTAACTGAAAAAAAAACCAGCTCAAAGGCTTACAAAACCAATTAATAAATCGTGAGTTTGTATTGACCAAAGCCAGACAATGGAAGCGCTGGCTGCCAGCAGTGGTCGCCTTCATATAATTGATCTGAAATTGCTGCAAACGCTGGCTGGGGATCTCGGCTCGGATCGGACTGGGTTGGATTGCCTCAACTTTTGGCTTTTGTCGACGCCCTGCAGTTTTCGGTGGCAGTCGCAATAATGGCCAGGAAGAATTATTGTTCCATTGCCCCATCTTATAATTGGTGGGGTTTGCTTTACTTTGCCGGCGAGTTTTCCCAGTTTGATTTGTGGATTGTGTAAAGTGTGAATGGGTCGAGGGCTGATGGCGGATAAGTCTCCAGCGAACAGCCTTCTATTCGATTATGCCCCTGCCCCATTCGCTGGGCAGCCCATCTTTCGGTTAGCAGTCGCCGAATGCATCAATAGAGCCATTAATCATTTCCTGGCCACTCCACAGCGACTTCCTCTCGAAAAGCTGCCGAAAAAGGTCAGTGCTTGTCATAAACTGTTAAAATGTTACCCGCTCACTCTGAGCTCTGACTGGAGATGATGGGCCCCGTCATTTTTCCTTTCTTAGGGGAGCACACTCGCCCCCACTCCGATGTGCAGTGCAGGCACACTTGCCGCCTGGCTTCCTTCTATCTTCGGTGTTATATCTGCGTACACGATATCACGCCGACTTGAGAAAAACCCGGCACGGGAGCACGCGAGCCCATAAGCCCCCAAATGAGGTTATGCAAGCCCCACATTATTCGCGGGCCTCGATGTTTATTCATATCCACACACCCGAGCCGGGCATATTCGTGCCTGCGCCGATGTGGTTTCTGTTTCTGTTTCTGTCATTGTTCCCCCCCTAAAAAAAGCCAGACAAATTGGGCACTGGCAGTGCTCGGGCCAAAGCGAAGGTGATGGCATTACGGTGGCTGCCCTTAAAAGTTAATTTTGTGGTCAACTTTCGACACTTGAATGAAATGCTTTTCTTGCTCGGCGCTTACCAATATTTGGAGCGTGTGTTTTGCGGTGGATTTGTTGTGTAAATAAAGTAATTTAAGTAAAACGATAGCTTTAATTAAGTATATTAACCCAAGGTGGCCATAATTTGTGGATTCGAATTTGAATTATTAATTTTTAGGTGTAATTAGAGCAGCTGAGGCTTTGCTTTGCGATTTTGTACATTAAATAAATAAAATAAGTAACCTTAATTTAAAATAAAGGCTTAAGTATACAAGATTCTTAAATTAAAATGAAATAAATGGCTGATAAATGCTTTGAACTGGGAACATATCTGGGAGTTCCAAGAATGGCTTGTTTTATTGCTACTTTTGGTCTGAATAGAAGCCGTTGCTAATTCGATTAAAGCTACGTCCTCAAAGGCCATACTCATGATCATTATAATAAATCATAAATTCACGGAAATATACGCCAAGCCGAAAATCAATTAAACCAATTGGGCAATGAGAATAATTATCTTAGAAATCAATCAGTTCGCTCGACTTTTTATGGGGGTCTCATCAGACGGGAGTTGGTCAATTAAAAGACCTCTACAGCGAATAGCAGGGTAATTACTCTCATGAATAGGTGGCTCTCAGAAGAAAGACTGGCTGACTGACTATTCACATGCCCCACTGCAGGATCAGCCACGTGGTTTGGGGCTAACAAATGGCTAATTTGGACATCGTAAATCTTCATAAACGGAACGTTGCAATTGCCGCTGCAGCTCGGAACTGTCTTCAAGTAGTCAAAACCTATTTAACCCGCCACTTTGCACTTTTGCCCCAAAACGACGTCGCGACTTTGTCCGCGGTTCCTGGTTGCAACATTTCAAGAAGCCAAAGCGGCAGCCACATCGCGGACGCCAAACGTTTCGTTCAATAATTATGAACCTTCTTGGCCGTTGGCGGCAGTTTGTGTTTGAAATTATTCGCATAGTAGCCCCGGCATCGTCGTGGCAACAACAATTGGTAGTCAGTCAACTTAACGCGGTCTGCGAAACTGGCCAATTTCTGTTTCGTTTCTGCCGGCCCGAGTCGTGGCCAGAGTTTTTCTTTCCTATTTTTTTTTTGCATTTTCTTGGCTTGTACAATTTGTAAATCGAAGACGAACTGCAGGCAGAAGAAGGAAAAGTTCCGGGGAAAATGACTCTATCGAAAATGGATTACTCTAGCTCTGGCTTAGCTCTCAAGAAAATTGATCTCTTGAATTCCTAGTCTCCTAATCTAACCAGGGATGTACTTATATAAATGTTGGAATTAAGATATAAATAGTATATTTCTTAATATATTCTGGCACAAACTGAAAACACTATATATGACATATGGCAATTAGGGCAAATCTTCGGGTGTATATATAGTAAATATACATCATAGTATAGCCAGAGATCCCCGATATAGAGGGTATAAATGGTAGGATTTACTGCATTGCATGCAGCACCCCCAGGAAATTATCTTGTCAATGCCTGCGCTTCAATTGCAGTCCAGCCGTTGTTGGGCTTGGGCCTGGGCTTGGGTTATGGGGTCCCCGGACTCGGGACTTGGGAGCCTCCTCCGCATCTGCCTCGGACGCTGGCTGGGATGGACAGTAGCCCGGACCTGGCTGGCGGTAGTTCCCTTTTTTGCTTGGAGAGCTCGTTTTTGAGGTGTGTTCCTGTAAAGCGCATGATCTCAGCCATATTTCTTCTTCATTTGCTGGCATAATTTACATATGGTTATATAAGCAGAAGTCGCGGTAACGTATCCATTGCAAAACTCAGCCCCAACTGATGCGGCATGTTTTATTTAATTGCCAAAGAGTCATACCAAGAAACACGACGACGACGAAGGGAGAGAGCGAGCACAAAGTCGAGTACACATGTAACAGTTAACATCGATTCCAGCCAACTAGCCATCCATCCATCCATCCATCCATCTATCTGCCGGCCTGCCTGCAATTGGTGATTTCTGCAGGGCAGACAGTTTTGTCTTTTGTTCGTGGTCAATGGGTGGCTTCGTGTGTGCGTTGGTTCCCCTTTCAAGAGGCCCAGCATGAGGTCCAGCGCCTCGGAAATCGATACCAAGAGGCTCTGCCAACAATCATCATTAAGTGATGCTCATAATTTGTCAATGCTTCTGCTAAAATTATGTGTACAATCAAATCGCAGTTGCCCTACATAAATTGTTGAAATTAATTGGGTGGTGGTCAGTCACGACTAATATCGGGTTATTATATCATCTGCGGAATTAAATATAATATATCCATGGGCAGGTTAAACTCTTTAGCGGATGTCACACCCATTTCTCGGGACCACAGACCGGCTCCGCGCCAGAGTTATAAATAAATCTGTGTCACTGGGAGAACAATACGAAAACATCGAATTGATACATCTCCCGAATCAATAAAGATTATGCAATTTATAGGAGTAAATGAAAATATCAGGCACGCAAGCGAGAGAACGCAAACAAAAGACTTAGGCAGCAAACTTGTTTTCGTTCTTCGTTCTAAGCTCAGAACAAGTTTGGGCGAATGAGTCTCCTCGGCGAAACTTTCCCAGGCAGACGCTTTTGGCCACAACTGTAAATCTGATGCTGGCATGCATATTGTAATAGTGTCACTTTGTCTTGGCCCAGTCATCTGCCTAATTAACGGAGCTTCATAAATATTCCAGCGAATCGGAGATAAGAAACTCTGCTAGTTGCAACCTCCCCAAGTTGCACGTTCCGTTTCGTGTTGGGCCGCCATTAAGGCTCCGCTCGTCTCTGGGCTGTAAGCCTTAGGTTGGGGTTCTTGGCTCTGCCCGGCCGAAACTGTTTTGAAATCACTCTCTATAAATATGGATTTCTCAAGAGCTCGCTGTGAGAGCCTGTCCGGCCCGGCCCGATCCCAGCTTACCCAAAGCCAACAACCGATTATTTTAATTAAATTTTATTATAAAGGAAAAGACAAAAGATACAACCGCAACGCCCACATGCCAATGGCAAAACAAATACCCGAAAATGAGCATTCTTATTGTGGTGTATTATGCAATTGTTGCTTGGCCCGCCAGCTGCCGTTCTATGCAAATGTTCTTAGCCAGCTTATCTCCCCCGAGTGCAATTACCCAGCCCAGCTGCAGTTATCAGCCACGTTTGGCTAGAACACGGCCCGACCTCGGGCAACCTCGGTTTTCCTCGGGATTCCAGCCAAATCCACGCCCTGCCCTTCGACGGGCCCAGCAGCCACTGCAATTGTTCAGTTAGAGCGCGATAATGCAAACATTAGACACTTCATTTCATTGGGCTCTCAATTAACCCATCATGGGCATGCGCAGCTTCTGTCTGCGGCTTTGTTCTCCGGCTGCTTGGCTTGGCTCCGGCATCTCCGAGATGAGTATCAAGCCCAACCACACTTACACGTCGATCTGTGTACACTTTCCGAGATCCAAGATCCCAGATAGTCACCAGTCACCAACCAGTGGCTTGTTAGGCCTGCCAGCCAGAATCTGGGTGCCATTGAGTGGGTCGTGAATCAGTTAAAGTTCTTGCAAATAATTGAAAGGTTTCGCGACTGTGGCATACTTGAAAGCATCACCATCACCAGGCCCGACTCCACTACCTTAGGCCGTTATAGCTATAAGGAAGTATCTGCTTAATGGCTGTGTGAAGTGCTTGCCGGCACAACAATCGCCTCTTAAAGTAGTCTGGTGAAGAAGTATTTAAATTCAGATGTAAGGCAAAGGTGTTTCATAATTTCAAAAATAAAAGGGAAAAGAAGGGAAGGTTGTTCTTCTTCGAGATAAGTTTCCTGACATTTAACTAAAAAAATCCATATAAATGTAATGCATTAATTAACTTTATATGCCGCTTCCTCACTAGCTCTGAATAGTTAATACAATATTATTTTAGGCATTTATTACTAATAATCTCAAGAACCTGGTGGTCCGCAGAGCTGACTGGCTTGTAGATGATGTTGTGGTACTTGAACCCCTAATGGTCATCTGAGATCTGCTGGGAAGTTCGAATAAGTGTTAATCTTGAATTGCAGTTTGGCTTTCTATGCCATCTATACATCTATCTTCTATGGCTTCTATACATCAAGAGACAAATCTATTGTCCGGGGCAGGGAGAGCGAGTCTCAAGTAGAACATTCAGTAATAATCAAGGGATGGCTTGGATTCAGAGTCCAATTGATTGCTGTCAGCTTCCCCCACGGCGCGGTTGATGGGTCCATAGGTGGGAGCTAGATGGGGACCGCTGGTCCTCTGCTGCTTTGCCAGCTCCTCTAGCTTCAAAGGATGGCCCTCTCCCTGTCCCAGAGCCTGTTCCTGATCCTGATCCTGTTCCTGACCCTGTTGCGGTTCCTGACCCTGTTGCGGTTCCTGCAGCAGTTCCAGCTTCGCATCCTGCTGCGGCTGGTGCTTGTGGCAACTAAAGAATCGGATCCAATTGCGCGGCCGCAAGTACCGGCGCACCTGCTCGGTCGTCCTCTCCGACGACACTCCCCGCGGTCCGTTGGATGGATCCCGCTGACGGTGCTGGAGCCGGTTGATGTCGTCTGCCACGCAGAGAATGCCCGCCACGATGAGCAGAGCCAACGAAAGCAGGATGAAGAAGCAAAGGATGTCCTGCAGCAGGATCCTCATATAGTGCGGAGGCTCCGAGCTGCGCTCCTCCGCTGGCACTTGCCTCTCGACCTTCGAAAGATCCATGACCAAAGAATTTTGAACTGTCGAATTTTGTGCTAAAAGTTATTTTTTTATTTGAATTTTTTATGTCTTGAAATTTTGAAATCCAAACGGTGTTGACTGGCTCATCTAAACGTGTGGAATGACTGAGCTAGAGCGAAGGTGTCTGGACTGGAAATACCAGGCCTACTGACTAGGAAAGTACATCTATAAATTTACAAATCTAAATCTTATAGGATTTGTATACTATATTTATTCGATATATATGCTAAATACAAGAGTATTAAGTTGGTGGTGTTTATAGTAGTTTAATCGCATATATTTAGTATAACTACGAAATGGTATTATTGTTATATTCCATTCATGGGATGTTCCAATTATATTTGCTTAAGATTTTTTTGTAGAGAAAAAAATGAAATTCGTGGACTAATATTACTTCATTTAATTTTTTATCACTTTTGTTTATTAAAAGCGTCATATGCTTGTCTTTTTCACGCCCAAAGTAAAACCCAATCGTTTGCAAGAATTAATGAAAGCAACACTGCTTTATTAATTCAAGAATATTTTGTTGAACTTCGATGGCTGCTCTGCCCACTAATATATATAGGAAAAAAGCCCCTCAGATGACATCTTTTATGGAATACCTAAAAGTCTGGAGCACGCAGAGCCTCAAGAAGAATATTCAAAATATTCCATCAGATGTTATCTAAGGATCAGCTGCATTAAATTCCGATACCCAAGAGGCGGCCACTGCTCACCGGCAAGAATTGACTGAGGTTCCGAGCCGGTAGCTCCTGCCTCAATATGGTCCCCGCCAGCCTGCAGTCGCTGCTGCTCGGGATGATGGGTGGGAGCGAGCTGAGTATCGAATGGATGCGGCTTCACAGGCTGTTCCTGTCCCGGATCCCTTTCCGGTTCCTGCACCTGCTCCAGCCTCGTGTCCTGCTGCGGCTGCTTATTCTGGCAATTGAAGAACCGCAGCCAAGTGGATCCACGTCGGAAGCACCGACACACTCGGCGCGATCCATTGTCTTGATTCCCCTGGCGGTGCTGCCGCTGGTGATGGACCCGCGTGGCGTTGTGAACCACGCAGAGAATAGCCGCCACGATGAGCAGGGCCAAAGAGAGCAGGACGAAGAAGCACAGGATGTCCTGTAGCAAGGTCCTCAGTAAAGGGGAATCCTTGGAGCGACGCTGCTCGGCTGGCGCTTGCCTCTCGGCCTTCGAAAGATCCATGAGTAAGCAAATTTAAACTGTCTAATTTTGCACTAAACTTTTATTTTTTAAGAAATTTTGACAACCGAACTGTGTGGACTGGTGAACTGACTTCATGGACTGTAGGCAGTGGACTGAGTCTGGACTGGATATAGGCCGCCTACTGACCCATATAATTACCGAATAAAATCTATGGAGATCTTATAAATCCTATCTTAATTTAACCAAATATTCATTCACATGTGGCTTTGTATCTCCAGAGAGTTTGCTTAGCCAAATCCGCATGTATTTCGCTGACTTCCCTGCCTTTCTCATGATAAGCCCAACAACTTTCTCAACTTCGATGGCAATTGGTGTAATTGAAACGCTTTAACGGCACTTTGGAGCCCATCAACATGCCGTTTGATGTGATTGAATTATTGGACACTTAAATGGGCGGCCCTCAGCGAAATGTGAGGCAGCCGCGCCGAGTGGGGGAATCTTCGGCGCATTTGCCCATTTTCACACCTCGGACGGACCTCTTCCTCCGCTGGATTTCGCCTAACATATCACTCAGCGCTAATGAAGATGTTTCCCCCAAGAAGAGCCGGGACCGAATCCGTGTCAGCGCTGCCAACTCTGGCACTTCATTAGTCAGGAAGTGTTATACATGAGACGGGTCTGGCGGCGATGCAAGCTAGGAGGAAATTGAGGGCCTTATTTGATTATATAGAAACAAAAAGGGGGAGCCTCATTATATAAAAAGGGGTTCGCTCAGCGATTACCAAGGAATTTGCTAAGGAAAATTAGGGTCTACTTAAGGTTTTTAATGAGTAATTAATAACAGGTATTTTCTTCAAATAATTTGAGTTTAAAGCTATTGGAAGTGAAACTATTCAGTTTTAAATATAAGTATAACCGTTATTTATGGTAATTATGGGTTTTAATAGATATAGTAACCACATATGTAAAGGGAATCAGTTCATTCTTTCTATGAATATTATAGAAAGCCCTGACAGCTTTTGGGTAAAACTTGAAGTTCCTAAAGACTCTTAGTCTAACTATAACAATTTTAATATAATATGTAAAGAATTTTAATGACATTTTTTGGGTACAATTTTCAGTCTTAAAAGAGTCTTACTCATAATATTTTTAATAAAATATGTAAAGATTTTTCTGATATATAAACACAATATTTCTTTCCTTCCTTTCGACAAGGAAGTTCAAGTCGGAGGAGAACTCCGGCCCGCATATAAAGCAAAATAAGCTCGACTTCCGCAAATTGGGTTCAATCAGCGGGATTAAATCAATTAAAAGGCAACTGCAAATGCTCGGTTATACAATCAGAGAGTTGTAAATTGTAAATGCCCCCACGGAGTGTGACGCTCGGCGCGGCAAGCTGATAAGGCCACCCGCCCCGCGAGCTGAGCGGAGGAAAACCAAATTCAACAATGGCAGCGGAGACATTACATAACCTCCAGATGCCAGGGCAGGCACAATAACCTACAAAGCCAACCTCCACTAACCGACTGAACCCGGGCCTGGGCCTGGGTCTGGGCCCACAAGGAGGGAAATCAAATACAAAACTAAACTGCTAAAAACCAACGTAATACAGTTTGTAGCTTCTAAAAGAAATAACAAAACCCGAGCGGGAGTTGTGTGTGGGAAATTGCGACAACGACAAATAAATTACAGCAACGCTTAAGGTCAAGCGATTTGTGCAGAAATGAGGCATATAGAAAACATATTGCCGCGATCGCTGCCTTTCTGATAACCAAAGAAATGAATAGGCCCTCGACTACTGCCAACTGCTAACTGCCGCCAGCCGAACACAGTGATGGGAAAGTATCTGGGTAAAAGTACCTAAAAGTTATTACACATTTAAAATATTTCTGGTTAATTCTATTAATATTTGACAAGTAATAAATGTTTAAATTGGAATATATCCTTTTTGGTAAGATGTATTATTATCAGACCTCCCAAGAGAGGGTCTATTTCAGTAAAAGCTCACAAGAGTCCGGTTTCCCGCTGACTCAATTATACAGGGAATCAAAAGAACGTTCTCAATATATTGAAGAACGCTTACTATTCGAAGAGTTCTTTTCTCCAATCTCTTTCTCCCTCTCCATTCCATGCTGTTCCTGCATAGTACAAGCAAAGCAGTAACAACAGCTTATAAGTTTCGTCCAGCAGCGCCCGAGAAAGTCTTATTATAGATGCACTCTGAGATAGTTTTAATTTTTTCTGTCCGATTAGATCCCGAATTTTTTAGGAACAGGGAATTTTTTAGTACCTTGTACCTTTGAATAGCTTTCGGTCCTGACCATTTCTAGCAGCTAATGTTAATCAATAGTACCTTTGGCATCACTGCCACCGAGTCCCAGACGGGGCAGACTGCCTACGAATCGTGGCTACCTCAATTGCTGCGGGGTCAAATGGCGTTGAGGTAACGAGGCGAGCTAAATCATCGACTTCAACTGGGAGTCAACACGTGCAGAGTGTTCCATGCCCCCGGGGGCTGGTGGCGGCTTGGCTGCGAATCTCCGTCTGGGGCTCCGCCAGAAGAATTGATTGCCACTTGGGAAGGCCACTCCGGCGGCTGCTTTTCTCGCGCCTTCGTACATATAAATCAAAAGAATTCTTTCAAATTGCAGTAAGCCACGGCTCTAAGTGCCGGAGGAAGGCCCGAACTCTTGTCTGACATTAGCCATCAGACCGGGGAGTGCCCCACTCCGGGGAGGAATCAAGGTGTCAATTTGGGGAATGAGGCGTCTTGGGCTGAGTTTTCGGTAGTCGGCGATCAATTAAATTCGCATTAGTCAGTCGATTATGCTTTTTTTAGCTACAGAAAATATACTAATTTCATTTGATTGAGTCTTATCTGGGCAAATTGTGAGAAGTGGAAGTTCCTGGCATACAATGGTGTTATCAGAGGTGTTAACTATAAGATTAAATCTTTAAAATCGAGTACATATAAGAATAAATGAGATGTAGCTCACTTAAAACCTTCAACTATTTAGCTTGCTTTTACAATAAAAGTTAAATGTTCATCTGAGTAATATTAAGATTATATAAGCATTATTTATATTATAATTGTTTAAATAAGTTAAAAATGTGTTACCAGAGGTTAATTGTCAAATCTGATACTCATTTCTATACAATTAATCATTTTTATAACATATAATCAAGCATCTAACACATTTAAATTATATGAAATATAAAAGAAAGTTACAAACAAAATGTTGTATTATTTATAAATAATTATAATATATTTATCAGCTTTAATTTATCACAACTTAACTCTCCATTCCCATTATTACTTAAATTCAATACAAATTACATTATAGAGCTTTAGGGTCTTGTTAGTTGCGTTGATTGTACCTATTTAATTATGTTAATTGAATGTTAAAATCCACTTGAGGTATTCCTGGTAATTGGGGCTTTCCCGCTCCCATTCGGCCGTGCGGTTCACCAAGAGTTGCCCTTTCGAGGAGGTGAATGCCTGTGCCCGGCCAGTTTCATAACCCATCGAGATGCACTGTGCCTGGCAACCAGTCTCTCGGCTATCGTCTTCGTGCCTCCATGTCTTCATTTCACCCACAGCCACCGCCACCATCGCCGCCAACGCCACCACAAGATTGTGTTAAAATTTTATTTTTTGCATAATTGAAAAAATTTAACAACTTTGGGCCAACAAATTTTACGTTAACTGTGCGCATTTTGTAATTTCGCTCGCGTGCACATTTCCTTTGCTGCGCCGCCGCCGACCTGACCCATTCCTTAGAGGAAACTTAACACAAAAAAACAAATAACACAAAAAAAAAATAAAATAAAAAACAAAACTAACAACAGAAACAAAAACATATTACAACAAGCAGCGTGATTTCCGGAAGTTGAAGCGCAGCAAAGGCGCCTGCGCCTGCGCAAATGTCGTCGTCTCCGCTGTCGAATTGATTGTTGCTGTTGCTGCTGCTGCTGCTGCTGCTGCAGTGGCTGCTGCTAAAGAAAGTCGTGCTGCAACAGCTGCAGCAGCAGCTCGGCACTGTCCTGCCCTCGTGCGAATAATGTCATTTGTGTTGGTTTTATAACCAAATTTACAACAACTTGCCACTGACGGCGACAACAGCTTTTATAGGGACCCTACATAATTGGTCCAATCCATGTCAATAGAGGTAATAGCCAGAACGTTCCAGCTGCCAATGAATTCAAGGGCCCAAAAATACAGAAATAATAAATTTAAGTGCTTTAGTCACGCTTATAGCATTTATTACAATATAATCTTAATGTTTTGCATAAGTATATTATCCACTTAGTTAGTATTACATCTAGGTTTGTAGTAAAACATGTTAATTTTCGAGGTATAGGTATTTATGAATACATAATTTTCTTGTAATTTTTTTTGCTATGAAACTAGCAGTCAGTCACTTAAAAAGTTCGGTTGTAAATCGATCTTAGTCACGAATATTTTTATAAAGAACCCTAGAGGTGTCTCTGCAAAAGCAGTGATTAAGTATCATAAAATTACTTAATAATAAACACAAGCAAAGCGGAAAAGCAAACAATAAATCTATATGTATAAGCTCACACTCTAAGAAAAATTAAATAAAAAAAGAGTTAAACCTCTTCTTTGAACAAACAACACCTGGCAGTCAGTTAGCACTTGGGTTTCGAAATTCCCCGAGTAACAGATTGGTGAGACTTCAAAGCTCTGCTTCCTGAAAGAAAACAAAGAAATAAAATCACTTTCCCACCACTTTCTTTCACTACTTTCCCCTCAAATCCCGTCAGAACTGTTCTCATCAATCATTTGGCTGAAGATAAAGCTTTTGTTTTGTCTCTACACTTCAGGGTCAGCAGTTATGTAATCTTTAAGAAACCCCAGACTTGCGTCAGTTGCCGCTTTTTATTTTTAGCAAGAAAAGTTAATTCCTTATTAATAGGGTTTCTTTCTTGGCCCGCTGATTGGTGGTGGCCAGACGCTCTTACATAATAATTATAGAAATAAAGCTGTCGTGGCTAACATAAATTAGCATTATAGAAAATAGAAAGGTCTTCTGCGTCTTTGTTAGACCCAAGTGGTGGCCAAATGGTGTTTTTGCCCTCGCATCCTATCCCTACACTTGACCATTCTTTGAGATGCTGACGATCGTGGCTAAGTCCGTGGACTTCATAAATCTTGGCTGTGGCGAAATTTCGTCCAAGCGAGCGAGCCAGGCGGAGTCGGCATTAAATTAATGTTCTAACATAAATTTATAATTCATGCTTAAAGGCCAGGCCAGCGAACACTTTTGTAAGAAGAAACTAAAATATGGCTTTGTCTTGGCAGCCGCCAGTTGAGGTTGATTTAATGACCTTTTTAAGATGCTGGCACACAGGCACAGGTACTCTTATTAATTATATTATTGACAGACGCTAAAAAATGCTAGACTGACAGGAAGCGCTAATTAAAGGTACATTTTTATGCGATTCTCTGCCTAATTAATTGTCAAGCACTCTGGCTCGTCTGGATCCTTTTGGCCATTGATTCGGCTTGCCAAGGCCACTTTAATTGTTTCTCACATAACTCGAATGCAGCTCCCCAGCATTTATGTCTCTATATCTGAATAAATTCATCTCGAGCTTCACGCACTTCACTCGCCTCTTGACCTTTCAATTAATCATGGCTAATATACGAGTGTGAGTTTTCCAGCCGTGCTCTTTTGAGGTAGCTTCTGCTGTCAGCCACCCAATCAGACATGTTTTCATCTTCGTTTTGTTTACCAAAAGGTTTTCACACCGCCAGTCAGTTTTTTATTTGGCAGTAAGCCAGGCGGCATGAATATTTAAGTGTTTTGTTGAACCATGCCTAAAATGCAAATACTCGGATTGTGCATATATTAACGTATTTATTTTGGCAAAAGTTCAGTCAACTCTGGACCAACGTATGTGATTTAGTGTGCATATAAAACAAGGCAAAGTATTATGTAAACTCTCCGAAAAAGAACCAACTCATTCACTCGTGCCGTGTGCCCTTCAGCCATCCGATTGTATAATACAATATTTAAGCTCAAAGAAATGCGGAATTCGGTTGGCCATTCACAAAATTAGAGCATATAAACATTTAAGGTAGTTTTTTACAATTACCGAAACCGAACACAATAGCGCAACTCAACGCGGGCCATTATTGTGGATTGAATTCAATATTCGCAATGACACAATAAATAAATCGAGAAACAATTTCGATCCAAGTCATCCCAGGAGATGTGTGTTCGTTATCAATGGAGATCACTGGGTGAGCGGCGCTGGGCGCTAATTGTAAATTATGGAAGCTCAAAACTGGAACTGGAACCGCTACCGTTGGCAGGCTCTTGGCTCTTGGCTCTATGAAAGGCAGGGTAACAGGGTAACAAAAAATGACATTTCGGCCGATGGAAGATGGAGGAAAATTGCGTGTTAATAGTCATGCAGGGCAGACAATCAGACAATGGGATTGCGATTGCGAGCCGGCTTTCTTTCGGCCGATCAGCCCGAACAATCGGCATCCGTGTGGCCACAAATCAAATGCTCGTTCGTAATCGCAACAATGAGCAATCGCTCGCATTAGCCGCAATTGTTTGCCCAACTTTACGGCCTCTTTTTGGGCCCGGATCGGGAGCGGTTGCATCAGTGGCTGGCAGTAGTTGGCCACCCACTCTCAGGGGGGCCGTGGCGACTTCCGACAAGTCATCCCGGGCTGACCCGTCAGCCGTGTGTGTGTGATTATCAACTTAATCAGCCTCAGCTAATTGCACTCAGCTCTAAGTGCAGCTAAGTCTGCAGTTGTTACAAATTTCCGCCCGCCTGTCAGCAGATCCCATTTCCCGAGAGAGCGCCTGAAAAACGTGTGAAAATTATGAAACTGCATTTTGATGCAACGTCTGAGGCAGATGATGGCGGCGAGTGGACGGGACTGACTCCCGAAATACGAGTAAGAAACTCCCCCTCACTCAAAATGTGAGCATTTGATTGTGCCTCTGTGGATTTTGCAGTAAAGTCTTTGTACAGAGAGAGAAAATAATCTACTTTATTAGGGAAAAGTGCCTACAAAGATTCATCAGGATTTGTATTTAAAATATTCAAGAAAGGGGAGAAGCTTTCAAACCCAATGAGATATTTGGAGCTCTTAATTGTAAATTCTATTATACGGCATTTCGCTATAATCTCACTCTTCAATTATAGGCACGTTTTCGATTTACGGCCTAAAGTGTTTCGCTATAACGGCAGAAAACTAATTTTTTCTATGACGATGTATATAAGACTAATTGATTCATTATACCTGTTTCAACTTTGCAGCCAAGTTACGTGGAACGTTTAGAGGCGTACTCTAAGGATTTATTTTTATTTCTTGACTCTAGAATTTTGCTCAGTGCAGGGCTCTGGCCCATTTGGCAGCGCTTGGCTTTGTTTGGTCTCCGGCATCGGCGGCGTCTCTGGAGATCTGTGCGAGATTTGTGTGTCCTGTCAGAGAGATCAAATTTTCTTTTCTCCTCGCCCGTATCGCGGCTGCTTAATTTGCGCTGAAACTGCATTTGCAGCGCTCCACAAGTACCAGTCGTAGCAGAAAATAAATAATTTTTATTGTGTTTGAATTTATGAGTCATTGTTTGGCTCTTTCGATGTTTTACCGACTTTTGCCATCGCCGCGGTGCCTTTATCTTCTACGCTTTTGCGAGTTCATTAATTCTGCACTCCTCATAGCATAATCGCAAGAAAATCAGTTAGGGAAAATAGTTTTCTTTCAGCTTATTGCAGTCTCTGTATTTAAATCGATTTATATGATTCGAAAGTACGATCGGTTAGCTTAAGTTTTAAGATTTACTCAATATTTTGCATTGATATATCTGCAAACTCCCCAGATGTAGTTTCCTTCTTGTCCTTCAAGATTAAACTCTGATTTAAAGCTTTAAAAGTTACTCTACCCCTTCGCATGCTAAATTGAATTGAATAAGCGATAATTATATAAATACAATACAGCCCACAATTATGATTTCCATTGCACACCAACATATTTAAGCCAAATAATAGCTATTATTATTAAGACCTATTTATTAACAATTTTCGCGCTTATCAATCCCTAGATCACAGCCCCAAGACTTTCTCCATTCAAATTAAAAATAGTTTCTATGTAAAAAAAATGCCTAAAGAAACCGCTGTACTCCGATATTGAATTATGTGGGTTCAAGAGTTCAGGATGAGCCGTCGAGCCGCTTTTGTGCCACAAATTATTGAGTGAATACTTTTGGCATGGAGCCGCGTGGATCCCATCCAGCTTATCCAACTTATTCAATGGACTCGCCGCCTCCCAACAAAGGCGAAGCTTTGACTTGGCCTCTGGACTGAGTTGGGTCGATGGCCAAGTGATCAGTGCGTCATCAGCCTGCCTTTGGTCTCAGGGAGAAACAATCCCAGCACTACGAATCCGAAGAAGCACATGCCAGCCGACATGTACATCGTGGCGGCCAGGCCGTGGTCGTTGATCATCGTGGGGTAGATCTTCAGGGCCACGAAAATAAATCCGCTGAAGGTGGCCATGCTCAAGGAGGTGCCAAGGGAGCGGATCTGCCATAGACAACATAATTAAACACTAGACTTAAGCTCTCCACCTCGCAACCCACCTTGGCCGGCAGCAGCTCTATGATGATGATAAAGATCAGGGCTATAACTCCAAGCGAGGCAATGGCGGCCACGAGGCACATGATAACCAGAGGCAGCCAGCCATTCTGATCCAGAAACTCCTTCGAGGCGAAGCTCTTCAGCAGGGCAATGGTAAGCTCCCCCAGGCCCATGCCACCCATCGAGGTCAGCAGCAGGATGCGCCTTCCCAGGCGATCCACCAAGGCCACAGCACAGAGGATGCCCACCACCTGGCCAGCGCCCACAATAATGGTGCAGGTGTTCGGGTCCATCTTGTTGCCCAGCTCCGCGAAGATGTGCGACGTGTAGTTGAAGATGGCAAAGCTTCCCGAAAGCTGATTGCAAATGATCAGCACGAAGATAAGGCCAAATATCTTCAGAGTGGGTACATTGACTGCGACGATAAGCGGGGAATTAAATTATTACTCTAAAAATATTGATATGTAAACAGATCTGAGCGATATGTTATCTCTTCTTTCTCGTTTGCTTAAGCTGGCTAAGCCAACAGCATTATCTATATAAAGAAGGTTATTTATTACTCACAGAAATCTTGCCAGGTAATGCTCTCGGTGACACCTCCGCCGAGTACCTGCAAACGGAAGGTGTCGAACTCGATTTTGCCCGCGTCATGGTGAGATGCCTCCTGGTCGCCGGCGGAGGGTGGCGTGAGATTCTTGTAGAAGTAGAAGGACTTCTCGGCCTGGGCGTCGCGTCCCCGTCTCAGCAAGAACTGAGGCGTCTCAGCCAAGCCGAAAATAGCCAGTATAAAGATCACAGGCAGGGCTATGATAATGCACGGCATCAGATAGTAGGAGAGGTACGAGGCCAGGGTAAAGCCCACCATCATGCCGATGCTAACGTACATCATGGCCATGGAAGATAAGGCACCTCGAACGCTGGAAGAATTGATTTGGAGTTTAGTTGTTGTTTCCAGGAACTTAACACACAACTACAGAAATTGTTGACCTACCGCACTTTAACTTGAGTGCCATTGAAGCAATTAAAACCGAAAACAACTAGTTATAACAATCCATGATACAATTCGATAATAGTCTCACGACTTTCTAATGATCGATTTCCAAGAACGACCAAAATCAGATCTCTCCCAGTTTGGAGTGAATTTTTAAGTAATAAAATATAAATAAAGGTAATTCTCCGACCTCTATCTAATCGGTTAAAAGGCACACGAAACGTGAGCCGATACTGGCATATTGGGAAGTACTTTTCGCCTTATCAGCTGCACGTAAAACTTGAAATAATCCGTCAATTCGATTACTTCCACACTTCTCTCATGGCCAAGGACCGACTAACCTGTTATCGGCGATCTCCGCGATGAAAATGGGCAAGACGACGTAGCAGCCTCCGCCCGAAATCCCGGCCAGATAGCGTCCAGCATAAAGGTACGTTACGTCTTGGGCGGAGTAGATAAGGATCCAATACATCTACCAAATTCAAAACAATATCAACATTATAAAGTGACTCAGGAGCGTGGGAAACCCGGCCGAAACGACGGGAGCTTTATCTACCATATTGGGTATGGCCAGGAAGTACATGCAGAGTTTGCGGCCAATACGATCGAGTAGCAGGCCGAATACGATGTTGCCCGTCAGCGAACCCAGCCCAATTAGGGATCCGACCCTGGAAATGTCAGAGGATTAAGCCCGCTGTCTTTTATTACAAATTATAAATTTTTATTACCAGGATGCCTGGGTGATGGTGAGTGGCTCTCCCAGAGGACTGTGGTCGGAGCCAAGGAG
>VNKC01002629.1:0-35796 GCA_008042775.1 Drosophila pectinifera
GGTTAAAAAAATTCATAACAAAAATAATTAAGCTTTTAACGGTGAATCGAACCATATACGGCATTTTGCTTAAATCCCATTTTTGGCCAAAATATGCTGCTAAGAAGACATCAAGTTTACGCATTTTTAGGTCTTTAAATGGGGTTTTTTATGTCCTAATTTTAGGGACAACTCAAGGTTAAAAAAATTCATAACAAAAATAATTAAGCTCTTAATGGTGAATCGAACCATATACGGCATTTTGCTTAAGTTCCATTTTTGGCCAAAATATGCTGTTCAGAAGACATCAAGTTTACGCATTTTTAGGTCCTTAAATGTTAAAAATATTCATAACAAAGTCAAAACAGCCTCAAATTCAATTCGGAAAGCAGTTCTGTGTTAGTTTTTATTTGGTTAATTAATCTGCATATTGAGTTTAGAGATCAGAAACAATAAATTTTTTGCCAATTTTTGACAATTTTAATGATGTAACCCCTTATCATTTTTTCAAAAATTGGCCAAATTTTTTTGTCTAATTTTTTCAAGTGTTTTATTGCTAAATAATTAAGCTTTTAACGGTGAATCGAACCATATACGGCATTTGGCTGGCATTCCATTTTGAGCCATAATATGCTGTCAAGACCTTAAATATACGCTTTTTATGGGTTTTTAATTCGGTATTTTATATACCCTAAGTTTTTGACAAATCTGAGTTAAAAATAACCATAACTAAGCCAAAACATGGTATCCGCTATAATTTTAAATTGGTTTTCCCCTAACTGAGTGACGTTCACACACCACAGTCGGTGTGGGTGAATACGTGGCCTTTGATCCTCGGAAATTAGGGAAAAGGTAAGGTTTGTTCTGTTTTTACTCGGAAATTAATTCATTTCCACTTGTCTGACTGGCGAGAATTCCAATTACTTACTAATCTAATAGGTATGTAGTCTACTAGTTTAATAAGTTAAAAGTGTTAGTGTTAATAAGTTCCATCAGCTCAGTTTCGGAATTAAATTAAACTATTTTAATATTCATTAGCCACTTAAAAATGTATATGTCATTGGCTAGATATTGTAAAGCCCTATAACAATTGTAGGCTTGGAAATACACACTAAGTGTCAATTAAACAAACCAAACAAAACGAAAAACTTAGACTGAAATTACCGCAGATTAACCTATTCACTGAAGTTTAAAATGCACGCCTCAATTATTGTTAAATAGTTTCATTTATTAGTAAAAATATAATTGTATTTGATTTGTATATTTAAGTATATTGTTTGTATAATTTTAATTAACAAATATTGCAGCAAATTTCATCTACTAAATTATGGATTACGTTACGTATGCTTCATACGTTTACACGGATGTTTGTTTTCGCTTCGTTGTCTGCGTGTTCCTGTCCCTTTCCCGACCTCCCTCGACCCGTCCCGCATCCTCCTCCTGGGCCCAATCCCGTATGTGTGTGTGTACGCTGACTTACAATTAACAGAAAATTTTAACAAGTTACGGCAACAAAACGCTTTCCACCACGGAGTTACAAAAAATATTCACGTATTGAGTACGTATGTGTATCTACGTTCTTACGCTGAGTATGTGGAGTCGAATTACGGCTCCCGGCTCACGGCTGACGACTAACGACTTACGGCTGACGGATTACGGATTACGGACTGTGGCTAACCGCTTACATGAGGCGACAGCCCTCGCGCTCGCCACTACTCTGCCGCGGCAGCTGGCGCTGCGTGGGCGTGGACTGGGCAGAGGAGCCGCTGACCTTAGTTGCGTTCCCATTCGATTCGAGGCTAGCGTGCCGCGTGAGCCGCTGGTGATTTGGCCGCAAGTCGGTGGTCACCGTCCACTGATTGCCATTCGCCTGTTGGGATTTTGGCACAAAGTCTCCTTCCTCGTCCTCTAGTCCGTGGATCACCGCCGGCACGTCCACTCCCTGTTCGCTGCCCGTGCTGACGTCTTGGAGCGGCGAGTTGGCAGCGTCTCCCAGCGACTGGATGTACTGCTCCAACAGGTAGACGTGCGGCTGCAGGGTGAGCACGAATCCCCGGTACAGTGATCCGCTGTGCTCGAAGGTGCTTTGACTGAGCTGCTTGAGGGCCGTTTCCGTGCGCCGGCAGGTGTGCACCGACTCGCTGCGGATGATGCCGTTCACGATCCGCGATATGGATGCGGCGTCCTGCAGCAGGATCGACAGGATCAGGGCATAGTCCGTGCAATTGGCCTCAATGAAGAGCTGCAGCAGATAGCGCAGCTTGATGGACAGCTTCGCGGGCAGTGGGTCCACGGCCAGATCGTCTTCGGAGGCCGGCAGGGAGTACAGCCGCCGGTAGCGGAAGTTGTCGAACGACAGTTGCGATCCGGAACGTGTCTTTAAGATGGGCAGCGAGCTGGGCTGCTGCAGCTCCTCCTCCTCCTCCTTGATGCTCGGCTGCAGCTGCGGCGATTGCGTGGCCGCGCCGTTCGGCGTCGCCAGACTAAAGTAGCCCGACTCTGAGGTCTGCGAGGAGGATCCGCCGCCACCTGTCTGCCGGTGGCTGCCGCGCAGCTGGGCGAAATCGTCCTTCACCGGCGGCGGGAATGGACTGGGTAGCTGCAGCTCCGCGTGCAGTGCCAGCAAGGCGCCGGCAAAGTCATCTAGTTTGGCTGCCTTCTCCGCTTCCTGCGACAGCCACGTGACCAAATGGAAGTCCAGATAAGCGCACATATAGCCCAGTTCCATCAGTTTGTGGTTCTGCAGCAGTTGACGGGCATGACGCTGGAGGATCAGGTCGATGCAGAATGTCTCTCGCTGCTTCGTGGACCGACGACGCACCACCGTTGGCGCCCCGGAACTACTGGTTTCCATGGGAGCCACACCTGCAGTGGCCGGAGCCTGTTTGTCCTTGGGCAGGTTGCTGGTCACAGTGGTGGAGAAACTGCGCTCCCGGGCAATGGGACCCAAGACCATGTTGAAGGCATCTGCATTTTGGTTCACCTGCTGCTGCGTGTTCACCTGCGGAGGCGGAGCGATCTTTACATTCACCACCATTGAGGAGCGAGGCGAATCGATCTCGTTCGGGTCAATGGCTTTGAGGAACCGGATCAGGTCCTTGGCCAGCTCCCACTTTCGCTGTTGCAGCGCAATGTCCAGCAGCATGGTGGCGTACTGCTTGCTCACCACAGAGGGCTCCAGATTCTGCAGTATGATCAGGTAGCTGGCCGCCGTGTCCAGCTGCTCCGACTGCAGGCACAGTTGGAACAGCTCCTTGGGCTTGCCGGCCATCGAGAAGAGGTACGGCCAAAGCGCGATCTCCGTTTTGCGGGCACACTGTACAATGGTCTCCAGGTAGACGGGAAACTCGCGTATAAAGTCCAGGATGCTGGGTAGCTGTGCATCCGGAATCGGCTGCTTGCTGGTGGCCTCCTCTTCCAATACCTCGTGCAGGAGCAGCTCCAGAGCATGTGGGAAGTATGGGAGCGAGCGACATGACTGAGCAATCTCCCAAGCCGAGTATCCGAGATTCCGTTTGATCAGCTGGCGCAACACCTTGTGCAGGTAGATCTGCGACTTTCGCTCCATCGTTGCGAACGGAAGGGAGAAGTGGGAGCCCGCCTCATTGGCGTACAGCGTGCTCTCGTTCTCCACGCCCAGTACGATCACGTTGTCGAAGAGCACGACCAGCGGATAGAGCTTCAGGGGGAAGCCCAGCATAATTCGTTTTGACATGAAGCTGTGCAGCCGCTGGGCGCCGCCCTGCTCTCCCTCGCGTCGCTCCCGTCCCGGAGGAAGAATAGGCAGCCATACACGCATGCCATGGGCTCCCGAGTAGAGCCAGAGGCAGTCGCGCATCGCACAACGCTCCAGAGAGTGCGATAGCCAGAAGACCTCCACGCAGCTAGCCAGGCAAGTGGCCAGCAAGGTGTTTGGAACCTTAAAAATGAACAAGATAATAAAAAGAGCTAAAGGAAATATTAATATAGAAAAAATCACTTACTTGCTCGCCGGCATCGCGCTGAATCATCAGGATGCGGCCGCAGACGTTAACAATGATCGTCTCCGCCTGCTCCGCGCCCGCCGCCAGCTGCTGTCCCTGCGGCTTCAGCTCGTTCTTCAGGTTCGTGACCGTCAAACTCACAATGCACGCGGGATGGATGCATATGCTCTTCACATCGAGCTCGTATGCGCACTCGATATCCAGGGCGTAGGCTGATTTCTTTGACATATTAAACAAACTCACGATCCCATCCGCTGTGAGCACGATCAACTGGTGCCGGAAGGAGTTCAGGCTAATTACTGGCGCCCGCACCTGCAGCTTGTGGCCGAACTGGTTGTCTAGTTTGCACTCCGCCGGATAGCAGCGCAGCTCGTCCGTGCGGTCCAACAGCGAGTAGCAGCCCATGACCACGAAGCCCTGCCACCAAAGCAGGCCGCCAGAGACGACGAAATCCTTCTCTTGCGACTCGTTGCCGAAAAGCTTCCATCGGCGATTCACCAACGAGTAGTGAGCCAGTCCAGTACGGCCTGCCACCGCCAAGTGCAGTCCGTCCGGATCGATAGCTGCATACCGAATGGGCCAGTTAGTGGCCGCGTAGTTCAGCGGCAGTTGCAGAACGGTCCAGTATTTGCTCTCCGTGAGAATGCTGCCCGTGTGCGGGCTCTGCTTTAGCTCCAGGCAGTCGCCATCGCCGTCTGCCGTCTGCTCCGTGCCCACGCCGCTCGAGGGGAACGTGGACTGACTGCCGGCATACGTCCGCTCCAGATTGTTGCCTTGGTTGAGATACAAGCAATCGTCGCCTTGCAGCAGGATGTGCGGGTTGGTAGTCATGCAGGGATTCATGCTCAGCGCGCTCTTCACAAACTGGAGTTGCAGAACGTTACTCTGTTCCTTCTCCTGGCTGCCCTGCAACTGCTGCGTCAGCATGAACAGCTGGTAGCCCTCGGTGGACCACTCCAGGCGACGCAGCTTGAGCGGATTTTGTCGTAGAAGATCTACGTTTAGGCCAAAGTCCCAGCTTAAAGTGGACATCAGCAGGGCTCCGAAAGTGCTCCAGAGGGACAGACCGCCATTTGTCCAGCTCACGGCCAAGACACAGCCATCTGGGCTCCACTTCAGCTCGTTGACCGCTCCCAAACTGCCTGGCAGCACGTTCTCCGTGAGCATCAGGCGGTGCGAGAACTCCAGCCCGCCGGTGGCATCGTCAATCGCATACACATTCACGCCCGAGCTCTCCTGACCGTAGGCCAGCAGCCGGAACTTGTGGTTAACGCTGCACACGCTCGCATCCTCCACGTCGGGCACCCAGAAGCCGTGCATGTGATCCGTTTCGAATTTCAGATGGTTGGCAATCAGGAAGGCGGCCCGCCGATCACTGAAAACTGCCGCACAGCCGCCGATGAAGGGCGAGTACTCCAGCGAGGCGACGTAGGAGTCCCGGCTCAATGGAGGCACGTTCCGGGCCGAGCCTTGCTGCGCCTGCTGCTGGACGTAAAAGGGAATGTCGCACAGCTTAATAGCGGCCAGGGCGGGCACCTCCAGCTCGTTCTCCGCCAGCTCCAGCTGCGTCCACTGCAGCCGCAGCAGCTCGCACGACTGCGTGGCCAGCAGTAGTTCGCTGAGGCTGATGCAACACACGGTGGTGATGACGGAGCCCAGCGTGACGCTGCACAGCTCGCGCAAGCTCAGGCGCGGAATGTTCTCCTTGATGAACAGCTCGGCGGAGTCGCGCTTCAGGCTCGCGGCGGGTGGATCCACCTGGAGCAGGATCCCGCTACCGTTGGCGTCAAAATCCAACTGGTAGAGCAGCAAGGCGCCACCGGCGCTCAGCACGGCTAGTTGCCGAGAGTCCGGCTTCCACACGATCAGCTGGTTGGGGCCATACTGCCGCAACGAGTCCTCGGAGCGGCGGAAGTAGGCTATGGGGATGAGCGGATTCGCATACCAAATGCCCAGGAAGTCATCGCCCACGGCGGCCACGAGTATCTTAACGGCGTCGCAGCAGATGTGCCGGATGCAGGCGACCTCGCCGGGCAGTGCCAGGCCAACCCGCTTGGGCCAGCCCACGGGAAAGTACATCCTCCTCCCTGCGTAAAGTCACTGTTCGAACGGAAAAACAGCGTTAGCGGTTGCGGGAAAGCGCCTTCTACTTGCCGCCGGGCGCAGGTGCATTTACATTATGTGGTTGAAGCTCCGATTTACATGTCCTTCGTCGACTAATTAACACTTTTACAAAAACATTTCACGGCACAATAGAAATTCTTCGCGATTTACGCGTATACAAATGACAGTGTTGGCCAGCGCCGCTGGAAATCACAGCTGTTTGCACATCGTTACTTTGCAACACTGAAACGGTTGTCTCTTCCGTATACAAACGACAGTGTTTGCTAGCGGTCCTAAATCACAGCTGTGCTAACTTTGCCATTTTGCAGCATTGATTTTTTGACCGAAATAGCCGGCGTTGGAAAATAAAAAGAATTTCGGATACATTTACAAAATGACTGCATTCGAGGGTATGTTAATATCATCGTTAAAGGCTTTTGGTCCTAATTAAACTCCCCCACAGAGTTTGGCGTGCTCCCGGAGCTGGGAAAGGCCACAGATGAATTGGACTGGACGTAAGCTAAAAGCTATATTTTTTATAGTTTCCTTTCCCTATTAATAAATTCAACTTGCAGCCTGCCCACCGATGTACAGGCAGAGGCCATCCCCCTGATCCTGGGCGGCGGCGATGTGCTGATGGCCGCGGAAACTGGTTCGGGAAAGACGGGCGCATTCTGCCTGCCCATTCTGCAGATTGTTTGGGAGACGCTGCGTGACATCGAGGAGAGAAAAGGTGGCAAGGGCAGCGCCGGGGTAGCTGCTGGTTCAGTGACGCCTTGGACAATGTCCTTTTACGATCGCGGCAACGCCCTGGCCGTCACACCAGACGGTCTGCGCTGCCAGTCGCGGGAGTTCAAGGAATGGCACGGATGCCGCGCCACCACCGGAGTCCGGGGACGGGGAAAGTTCTACTTCGAGACCACGGTCACGGACGAGGGCCTATGCCGCGTGGGCTGGTCCACGCAGCAGGCGAACCTCGATCTTGGTACCTGTCGCATGGGCTTCGGGTTCGGTGGCACTGGCAAGAAGTCCAATAACCGCCAGTTTGACGACTACGGCGAGGCCTTTGGCAAGGCCGACGTCATCGGATGTCTGCTTGATTTGCAGCGCATGGAGGTGAGCTTCACCAAGAACGGACAGAGCCTGGGCGTGGCCTTCCGCGTGCCGGATAACCTCGCCAAGGATACCTTCTACCCGGCTGTAGTCCTCAAGAACGCCGAGATGCTGTTCAACTTTGGAAAGACTGACTTCAAGTACGCGCCGGGCAACGGGTTTGTAGCCGTCTGCCAGGCTGGAGCGGAACACAGCAAGGCCAATCCGCTGGCCAGTCCAACAGCCAGTGCTGTAAACGCAACGCCAGCGCCCAACGCACCCCAGGCCATCATCATCGAGCCCAGCAGGGAGCTGGCCGAGCAAACGTACAACCAGATCGAAAAGTTCAAGTACCACTTGAGCAACCCGGAGGTCAATTCCGTGCTGCTCATCGGCGGCGTGCGTCTAGACGAGCAGAAGGGACAGCTAATGCAGGGTGCTCACATAGTGGTGGGCACGCCGGGACGTCTGGAGGAGATGATCAACAGCGGTTTGGTACTGCTCACCCACTGCCGCTTCTTTGTGCTGGACGAGGCAGACGGTCTGCTCAAGAGTGGCTACACGGAGCTGATCAACCGCCTGCACAAGCAGATACCCAAGATTACGGCTGACGGCCGCCGCCTGCAGATGGTCGTCTGCTCGGCCACGCTGCACGACTTCGAGGTAAAGAAGATGGCCGAGCGCCTGATGCACTTCCCCACCTGGGTGGACCTGAAGGGAGAAGATGCCGTTCCGGAAACGGTGCACCACGTGGTGTGCCTAGTTGATCCGAAGGCGGACACTCGCTGGCAGTCGCTGCGTCAGGCGATCAAAACCGACGGCATTCACGACCGCGACAACGTTCATCCAAGTAACCCCTCAGAGGAGACGTATTCACAGGCGGTGAAGCTTCTAAAGGGAGAGTACTGCATTCACGCCATAGACAAGCACAAGATGGATCGCGCCCTGATCTTCTGCCGCACCAAGCAGGATTGCGACAACCTGGAAAGGTATTTGCGGCAGCGCGGAGGCCAGCGCTACTCGTGCGTATGCCTGCATGGCGACCGGAAGCCACAGGAGCGCAAAGAGAACCTGGAAATGTTCAAGCGGCAGCAGGTCAAGTTCCTTATCTGCACAGATGTGGCGGCACGCGGTCTGGACATCACCGGCTTGCCCTTCAGTGAGTTTATAATTTATTTTAATGAGAATCCATAATAATAGATCCTATCCTTTCCATTCCTACCGCTAGTGATCAACGTGACGCTGCCGGACGACAAGGCCAACTACGTGCATCGCATCGGACGCGTTGGCCGGGCCGAGCGCATGGGTTTGGCCATCAGCCTGGTGTCCACGGTGCCCGAGAAGGTGTGGTATCACGGCGAATGGTGCAAGACTCGCGGCCGCAACTGCAACAATACAAACCTGACCAACGTGCGCGGCTGCTGCATCTGGTACAACGAGCCGAATTTGCTGGCCGAGGTGGAGGATCACCTGAACATCACCATCCAGCAGGTGGACAGCGCTATGGAGGTGCCCGTCAACGACTTTGACGGCAAGGTGGTGTACGGTCAGAAGAACCTCACCATGGGTACCGGCTACGAGGACCACGTGGAGCAGCTGGTGCCCACCGTTCGCAAACTAACTGATCTGGAGTTGCAATCACAATCTTTATTCTTGAAACGCCTTAAGTTCTAATGCGGATCTGGAGCGGTTTTCGTTTGCTAAGCAAGGAGAGGAGTGGACACAAAGTGTGGTGAGATGAGGCATGACTGCATGACCAACTCATGCGGGAATACTTTTGCGGCACACACACACACACATAAATAAGTAGGATATCGGAGCTGTTGCTCCAGAGAATGCACGTTATACCATACGAGTAAACATTCAATTAAACTAACATTAAAATCTTCTGTCTAAAGAGTATACAGCCTCGGGCGGGAGCTGGAGCTGGAGTTACTCCTCCTCCTCTTCTTCCTCATCCTCTTCGTGGAACTCGGTGCGCATCTGCTGCAGCTGTCTGAGTTGCTGGCACAGCTGGTTGCCGAAGGACTCCACGTAGCGGGGGCTGATCTTGTCTAGCAGTGCGTACGGTGTTTCGAAGATCTCCTCCTCCTCATCGTCGTCATCGCCGTCATCGCCAGCGTCGTTGCCTCTTCCGTTGCGAAGCAGAGCCGAGATTCGCTTGTCCTCGTCTATGGTATCGTACTGGGAGGAGACGATCTTGAAGCCCCGACTGCTCACTTGCACGCAGCAGGTGGCACTCTCGATGGTGCGAATGTTGAGGAAGATCTGCGTGGCATCGCTGGCCAGCTTCGAGGAGATGCAGATTTCGGCGACGTGCGCCTTCACATCGTTAATGATGGCGTTGGCCTCGTCCACGCAGTTGAACGGTTGGTCCTCGTCGGGCTCCGTGCTGGCTTTCGGCTCGCCCATCGTTCCACAGACGCCACGGAGTGCTTCGGCTCGCGTTTTAATTGAGTCCCAGTCGATTTCCTTAGCTTTTCACAGGCGCAACATGTCTTTTCTTCTCCATATGTCAAAGCAGCTGCCTTCTGTTTGCTAGGCGTTAGTGCGTTTTAGCCGGTAGAATGCCACAGGGTGTTCCGGGTTTCGCTAAAATATATGAGAGGTTATACCAAAATCGTTCTGAATTTGAAGTTAATTAAAAAGGTATTCCCAAAGTGGGAAATACAATAGTTGAAACACACACTTAAAAAATACGTTCTATCTTTTGAATATAAAATGATTTTATTATACTGAATTTGACTGAAAACAGGAACACACCCTTGCGGTATCTGTTCCTCCACGACAGGGTCCACTCTAATGGACAACGCTTTAGTACCTAACTGGATAATCGGGCATGCAGCGAGAATACTCTGAAGCATTGGACATACTGCTCCAGGAAGCGGATGAGCTGTGCATCGGGAGCAGCATATCAGAGCTTGACCAGGTGCCCACAGCCGTGGAGTTCTGCCGCGACTACTATGCCAAGAACCAGCCGGTGGTCATCCGCCAGGCCCTATCGTGGCCGGCAATTGGCAAGTGGACACCGGAGTACCTGATCCAAGCTCTCCATGACAAGACCGTGGACGTGGCCGTAACTCCAAATGGCTACGCTGACGGCCTGGCCACCCAGAAGGGTCAGGAGTACTTTGTCCTGCCGCTGGAGACGAAAATGAAGTTGTCGGAAGTGGTTCGGCGCCTGGATGATCCCACCGGCGCCGTCCACTACATCCAGAAGCAAAACTCCAACCTCAGCGAGGACCTGCCCGAGCTGGCAGCCGATCTGCGGGTCAGTGACCTGGACTTTGCCCAGCAGTCGTTCAACAAGCCGCCAGACGCTATCAACTTTTGGCTGGGCGACGAGCGGGCCGTGACCTCCATGCACAAGGATCCCTACGAGAACCTGTACTGCGTGATCGCCGGCTACAAGGACTTCATCCTCATCCCTCCGCACCAGCTGAGCTGTGTACCCCGCGGTATTTATCCAACGGGCGTGTACAAGATATCGGAGTCTGGGCAGTTCCACATCGAACCCATACGGGACGAGGAAGGCGGCGTACAGCTCACCGAGTGGGTCAGCATCGATCCGCTGGCCCCCGACCTGGCCAAATACCCAGAGTACGCGCGGGCCAAGCCGCTGAAGGTTCGCGTCCACGCCGGGGATATCCTGTACCTGCCTAACTATTGGTTCCATCACGTAAGCCAGAGCCACAAGTGCATTGCCGTGAACTTCTGGTATGATCTGGACTACGACAGTCGCTACTGCTACTACCGCATGCTGGAGCAAATGACGGCCAGCAGGACCAACTAGGGACATCCTAATATCCATAGCCTCAGGGATTTAATAAAGAATCACGCGTCTTCGGTGTGTAAATATATATTTATAGTTGTTACGTAATTTAATGTTAAAAATAAAAACTAAAAGCCAATGAAATGGAAACTAAGGACAAAGGACAACAAGGATTTAACGACTGCGAGAGCTGTAAATGAGTTTATGAAGTATCCGTACAGTTGAGCGTGTGTTGTTCGATTAGGAATGTGTGTATGGTAGCGGCTCTGGCCTATCATGCGGCTAGTCCAGACTGACGTCCGGCTTCTCTCCGCCAGAGGAGTCGCCTGCCGCCCGGCCATCCGCCTCCTCGCCGGGGTTCTCATTGTTCTCGCACTCCAAATCGCCATTGCCCGAGGAGGAGACGTTCTTCTGGTCAGCCTCGGCCAAGTCGGCATCATTGTTGGAGTCCTGCGACTGAGATTGGGACTGCTCGCGCTCCCGCTTGTTTGTCTGCTTCTTGGACGGACTGTCGGCAGCGGGCGGCTCCATGGATTTGACCTTGCAGCTGCCCTGGGGCTGCTCCACCACGAACAGCTGCTCCAGGTAGGATCGGTACCAGAGCAGGAACTCGTCACGCTGCCGCGGCATGTCCATCTTCTTGATCTTGGCGTAAATACGCTTGGGCGAGATTAGCGGCGAATTGGCGGCCGAGTTTTGAGCAGCGGTGGCCGTCAGCTTGGAGACCTCGGCCAGAAGGGAGTCGTTAATGACGGTATTGTTGTGCGTCTGGTTGCGAATCCGCTTGATGATGTACTCGATCAGTTCGTGATCTGGCGCCAGTTCCACGATGGAGCAGGCACCTGCACCTGCTCCTGACCCATCGGAAGATTCCACGTGCACATTGAGCATTTGCTGGCAATAAAGACGCAGTTGGTTAAGCTTGGCACAGTGATAACTCCAAATATGGGATAGCTATGGGGTTAATCGATTACTTCTATGTCGGCCAAAGGGTGGAAGGTTTCCCAGTGGGAAGGTTGGATACATCTTCTGACTTAACTATATCCTCTAATGTGAACCAGATTTAAAAATGAACCCCTTTCTTACCTCGTGGTTCTCAGATCTTGCGGCAGACGGAGGATCCGACTGGCTGGTATCGATCTCCTCCAGGTCATGACCGTTTTGAGGGATGATCACAGTCAGCTGCTTCACCGGCGATGCCTTCTCATCTTCTGGCCGATCACTATCCACCTGTATGCGCATCACCTCTAGCGGCGTTTCACTGCGACTCTCTGTGGCGTCCGCATCAGCATCGGCATCTGCTGACGCCTCGTTCTCGTCCTGGTTGAGAGCTTTTCGCAAAGTTTGTGGCTCTTGGGTCTGCTGTAGTTGATGCTGTTGCTGCAGCTGCTGTTGCTGTTGTTGCTCAAAGAGTGTCTCTAGCCGGCGGTAGACATCCTCCTTGATGGACTCGTAGAACTTAGTGGTGAACTTATCGTTCTTCAGTGCATTGACCAATAGATTGCGATTCAGTTCCTCGGAAGCCGTCTCCTCGGTCTGCTCCATGGCGTTGGATTCATCGGCAGGCGCGGCGTCCTGACCGAGGAGGGGAGTGGGATCCGTACTCCCTACCTGTGGCATCTCGAATTCCATGTACTGAGCCGGCAGTTCAAAGTCGAAGCGAAGGTGCCGCTGCTGTAAGGGAGTCAGCGAAACCGCCGAGGTGGTGGGCTTTGCCGGTACCTTGTTCCTCTGATATAGCGGACTGTTGCCGTAGTTAACGTTCATGTTTAGGTTGGAGGAATTGGCCTGCTCGGACTCTTCGTCCCGCAGCGTAGAAAGCTGGGGACGACGACGATTGCGGCGTCGACCAGCACTGAATATAACGTTGTCGTGGTTCTCTTCCAGATCGTCCAAGTCCTCATCGTCGTGATCGCGATCGTGTGATGGATCCTCGCGCCAATCGCGCTTTCTGGCACTGCCGCCGCTGTTGTTGAGGTTATTGCTGCCACTGGCGCTGCTGCTGCTATGCAAGGCGGTTAGTGGCGACTCAAAGAACTGGCGACGCTGTTGCTGTTGCTGCTGTTGGTGGATTATACTATTCCGGGCTGACTGCGGGGTGGCCAGGAGCTGCGACGGCTGAAAGTAGCTGGGTCGCGCGCGCTGGCGGCGGTATAGCTGGAGGTCCACGTTCAACTCCTCGTTGCTCTTGTTCGAGAGAAGATTCTGGCGCGAGTGGCTGTAAAAGCGCACGGATATTAATGGGTTAATGCAAGCGGGTAGCAAACTGTTCAAGCAGAAGTTAGTAGTGTAATTGGCTTAATTATTACTCTACCACAAAAACGAAAAGAAAAACATATCCCTCCTTATTATTCTATTATATCCTTAACGAATTATCTACTTTTTTGAGTGATTAATTGAATAAGTGGATAAATAAATATTTAAAATATTCCTATTTAAGAATTGTAATCTTTCTTAACCGACAATAAACCTTGTTAGTACTTGGTGTTAGTCCTGGTTAGTCACTTTCAACTCTGTTAATGGAACACAATTTCGTTTGCAACGAACGTTGTTGCACTTACCGAGACACAGAATTGAAAATGAACCCAAGCCAAATGGTTTGATATAACTTTTATTGGTTGGACCCTTCTCCATACCCGAACCCGTATAAAAAAACCATCACCAAATTCATAACATTACCTGCGGAAGTTGTCCCAGTAGTTGTTGGCTCGGTTACCCGGCGGCACCTGGTTGTTCAGGGTGACAGCAGAGCCGCCGGCTCCTCCTCCTCCAGCAGCTCCGCCTGCTCCCTCGGGCAGTGAGTGCAAATTGTTGGCGTACTGGTTTTGGGTGCGCAGATTTGCGTTGTTCTGATGGATCGTGTTGTTGTGGTGGTTCATGAAGATGGGACCAGGGCTCGACCGGTAAGTGGGCGGCGACAGAGGCGTCTCGTTGTTGTAGTGCGTCGGCGGTGGCGGAGGAGCGGCATTGTTCAGAAAGGGCTGCGGCTGGTGCTGCTGCTGATGATGATGAGGGGGGTCGCCCCCAGTGCGGTGGCAACTGCGTTGATAGTTACTGAAGGCGCTCTGGTGGGCGCTAAAGCCGAAGAGCTGCTCCGACTGGGCACGGTTGCTGCCCAAACACAGATTATTTGGCGTTTGGCCAATAACTGGGCCCACATTAAGATTCGGAGGGGGCACCGACTCGGAACGCAGGCCGAAGCCGTGATCCTGACAGGCCACCACGCTCAGGCGATCTTGAAGCTGTGAGAAGAAACGTTAGCGTGACATTAAGAAATCTCACGGAAAGGCTTACCGTATGTATTTGCGTGTTGAGGTTGTCGATCTCCCGCTGCTGGTGCCACAGCGTCTGGTTGCATTGGCACACCGAGTTGATGAGCATCTGTTGCGTCTGCATGAACTGCTGCAGGAGCACTGCATCGGACGATGCGTTCGATCCGGAGGCATTTGAGGAGCCCATTTGTGGAGCTGCTGGCGGGGGCTTGAACTCTGTTCCGGCGCTAGTGGGAGCCTGACCATATATCGGTTGCTGGGCGTGCCAAGTATTCCCGGCATTGTGCGAGGCTGCAGGATAGGAAGCAGGTATTTTACCATGTCAAATTAACTTAAGAAAAACTCACCCCACATGCCCGGTACTGGTGGCATCGGAGGCGGCATGTACTGCGACCTGTTGCTGCTCGATGGCAGGCTGTCGTTGCCTAGAGACAGGGTATCAATCGTCACGTTCAGATCGTCCTCGTTGAGCGTGGACGGAGGAGCGGGCGGCGGTGGCTGTGGGTTGGCCGGTTGGCTGCGTCGCTGCTCCACCACTGTGTTGGCCGAAGGAGCCCGCTTGAGCGTGGCCGAGGAGGCCGTGCGCACATTGGCGAAGTACTTGTCGCTGTCGGTGTCATCGTTACCCTCGTCGTCCGCCTCAGAGGTGGTGTTGTTGCTGGCCACATAGCGCTCCTCCAGCTCCCGTTGCTTCTGCTCATACTCCTTGCGCAGCCTCTCGCACTGAAGGCGCAGCTCGTCACGCAGCTGCTCCTTGGAGGGCGTGGTCTGAAGCGAAGTATCCACCTCAGATGGATCCTCCTCCTCTGCCACCTGCCGTTGCCTCATAGGTGTAGGAGTTGGAGTGAGACTACTCCTTTTCAGGGCATCCTCGCCCATTTGGACTGCAGCAGCAGCCTGCTGTTTACGCCGCTCGATCTCCGCCTTCAGGGCCAAGATGCGATCACGCTCCTTCTGAAGGCTGGCTGCCTCGGCACGCAGCTCGGAGGTGACATCGTTGAGGGCAAATACGCGCTGAGCAATCTCCGCCGGAAGTTCCCGCTCCACACTGGCCCCTTCCTCGCTCCGGCGCTCCAGTGCTGCGCCCATGTCGGGCACGCTCTCCTCGATCTGGCTCACCGTGTTCAGCATGCCCTTTAGTCTGGCCATTTGGGCCTTGAGGGCATCAATATCGGCCGTCTTCTTGTTGATCATCGCCTGGGCTTGGAGGGCTCGCTGAGCGGCATTGGCTGCCTCTTGCCGCATGATGGGCACGTTTCGTGTGTACTCTACCGGCACAACGCGCTCTTTAGCTGCAACTGGAGCAGCGGCTGGAGCAGGTGCTGTCTTAGGCGGAGGCGTGGGAGTTTCCTCTTTGATGGGCCTGGTCGCCTCCCTGGCTGTGCGGTTAATGCTGTTAAGCTCATCTACGAGATTGCGCATATCCGCTCGCTGGGTGCGCAGAGATTCCAGTTTCTCCTGCAATGCCTGCTGCTCGGCCAGGATCTCGGGGCCATCATCGCCCAGTACGCTGCTCAGCTCGTTCTGGTTGTGGATGAAGGCGGTGAGATTCTTCATACGGCCCACTAGAGAAGCCATATCGTCTTGTACCTGTTGCACTGACTCGTACTTTGGGGCCTCCCCTCCGTTGCTTGTGTGAGGCAGCTGATCGGCTTGCTGGCGCAGCTGCTCCATCTCGCTGAGGTGCGACTTGGCCAGGTTTTGAATGTGTAGCAGCTTCGCCTGCTCGTCCTGCAAGTGCTGCATATTTCGGTTGGAGGCCTCTAGCCGCTGCTGCAACTCATCGAAGGTGGGTGCCGTATCGGGAGTGGGCGTCTCTAGGACACTGTGCAAGGACTGAATGGACTGGGCGCGGTTGTCGCTCATCTTCAGAAAAGTATAAGTTGCGGTTGTTAAATGATTAAAGCTTTTGGGTTAGAAAACTTTGCTTACCTCGCTTAATGCAACATCCTCCAAGCTGGTCGAATTGACAATGCCCTCGTCCTGCTCGACACTCGGGTTGATCTCGTGTACCATGTTGTTGAGCTGCTGCAGAGGGAGAGTAGAGATGAATTAGTTTTAAATTAATAAAATCTTCGTGGGTTTAGGACTCGCCTCTACAAGGTTCGAACTCGACTGTTGCCTAGTGCTGTTCAGGTTCTCGTCCAACTCCAGCAAGGAGCGCAACACGTCCACCTGAGAGCGACCGACTTCGATTCTGGAGCCCAAGCCGGGCAGACTGAGTAGGCGGTGGACAAGTGTTTGCAGGCCGGCGGTCAATGGAGTGGACGGCTCCTCTGAGCCGCTGTAGTTACCGTTGACGTTTGCGTTTCCGTTGCTGGTGGTGGCGTTCGGTATGACCACGCCAACTGTGGCATTCGGGGGCGTCGACTGACGCAGACGCTGTAGGGCCGTCGAGGATGCGGAGGCTGCTACCGATGTGGATGATGACGTCGTCGACGGCTGATGCTGAACGCGCTGCACTGGACGCACGGGGAAACGATAGCGCTGCTGCTGCTCCTGCAGTTGCTCTGCAAGGAAGAGAGCGAGAGGAGGCAGAGGTTTAGGTTAGCGTGTGTGTGGGCTGCGGACGACACCGTCTCGTGGGCGTTTATTTTCGTTCGCGGTGTATTTATAGAACATGAACTGGCGCACCAATCATTGTATGGGCCAGCGGCCAGCAATTGGCCAGGTGCGGAAATTGGAAATTACTCAATGAATTCCCTTGGAATGTGAGTGTCTTCTTTGAAAGTTCTAGACGCTCACCTGCTGAGTCGTAGCTGCTACTGTGCTCTGCCGCCAATTGACGCAGGACCTCTCGCTGCTGCTGGTGCTGGGCCGGTGGCCTGGTTTCCGTGGAGCTAATGGCTGACAGCTGCTCCTCCGGGGATCGAATCTGGCCGTTGGTGATGCGTGCGCGCTGGAGCAAATCCTTGAAGCAACAGCAATCAAAGGTTAGCAAAAGTATCAGCACCAGAAGGGCGGTAATTTTGCTGCTATCTCTCTATATATATATCTGGCTATTCAGATATATATATATTTATCGAGGGGTGGTGCTTTGGGCGACTGAGAAGGTGCGCTGTGGTTGCGTTCGTTTTCTCTACTGAGTTAGTGGCCAACGATCGCTGGCCGAGATGAGTGCGAAGTGTATTTATAAATCGAGAGAAGGCTTTTTGTGCTCTTCTAGACGAGGCGCCATGACAACGGGGATAACTCACGTTTAGCGTCTTCAGCGTCTCCCGCTGCAGCGGCTCCACAAAGTCCAGGTCCGGCTCGCCCAAGTGCTCCTGCTGACGCCGGGAGCGAGCGGATCTGTTGGTCGCCGTAGCTGTTCCACCCGCAGGCGCTCCTCCATTCACTTGATGCGGCTGCTGTTGCTTGGGGACGGCGCCGGTCGCTCCGCCCAAGGAATTGTTGTTGTTGCTGCTGCTGCTGCGGGCACTGGCGCTGCCGTGGTCAGCAGCCTGCTTTGGAGGCGGCGCCATTATAAAAACTACAAAATAACTAAATATATGTGCAAACGATGGGAAACTAGGAAATTTTATTATATATATTTTGTTGTACTCCCACTTTGTTTTTTTTCTTTGCGCACTGTGACAGCTGACACGAATTATCGGTATCGGTAAACGTAAATAAAGCAAAGCACGAGCGGATAGATATCGATATATATTTACTGGATAGGGAAAAATTGTTTTATGAATGGAAAAATTGTTTTTAGGGATGATAAAACAAAATATAATTATTATCATAATCTTATTAAGATAATCTTTGTAATGGTTAGGGAGATACTTCTACCAATAAATTTCGTAATTATTCTCGAATTTGTATAAACTTATCGATGTATCGTTGCTTTATTCTAGAGGGTCTTTGCTAGAATCAATCTATCAATCATTCAATGTGATATCGAAATTTATAACCGCCAAAAAGTACATTCCAATAATCGTTAATTTTAAAATAATTATCTAATTCTCTCTAATTGGAATAGTTTATAACACTATTTTAAAGAATACTATAAGTTGAATCATAACCGGGTTACCTCTTCTTAAAAGACAAATCATTATATTCATTTCTATGAAGGTTTATCATATATTTTTTCGATAAATATGCATTTGACAGTTATTTATTCTTATGATATACTCCTTAGCTCTTGTTAATTCAGCAATTATTAATAAACTATTTATTTTCCCTGTTTACGCTGGATTATCTCCTCCTTGAGCGCCCTGATGCGATCCCGCTCCTCCCGGAGGCTCTCCGCCTGACCCCGCAGATCGCTGGTGAAGTCCGTGAACATGTTGAGCATCGAATTCAGCAGCTCGGCGTTGTCGGCAGGAGGACTTTGACTGGAACTTGGGCTCTCAGTAGACTCAGACTCTTCCGTTTCGGCGGCCACACGCACCTCGGAGGTTGTGGATTGGCGGCTGCTCGTGCTGGAGGAACTGATCTGTGTCGTCTGCCTGGTGGACATGTGCTCCTCGATTAGCTTGGTGGTGTCTACCATGTGCTGGACACGCTTGAACTGCGCCTTCAGTTGGGCGATCTCGTTCAGCTTCTCCTGCAGGTAACTGGCCGTCTCCTCCTTGTCCTCGTCCTCTTCCTGGACATCTTGAGCAGTTTCCCCTGTGGAGGTATCAGCGGAAGAGGACGAAGGCTGTGGATCTGCCTCCTCCAGAGCTTCCACTTGACTGGTCACCACCTGACTGCTACTCTCCTCTGCCACCATGCGGACTGACTGTCGTTGCTGAACCCGCTGAGTATTCAGCAGGGTGAGCTCGGCGGCTCGCATCCGCAGGGTCTCCATCTCTTGCAGCAGCTCTCGGTGCTCCTCCTGCATCTCCTGCAGTTGGCGATTGGAGGCTGCCAGGCGCTAGAATAAATTAAGAGCAATTACGTTCATTAAGATTTTATACATTCCTATAGATTCCCTTTATAGATACATCTACAAGTTGTACTCCCGATCCTTCATGATTGTTTCTGACAATTTTAGAATGCAGATCTGCCTTGGGTGACTCACAGAGACCTTTACATATTTGAGTTGTATTCTTCTAGAATTTTCGAACTGACTTGCGTTTCATATGCCAATCTTTTCGTTGAAAATAATGTGTAAATAACATGAATTAAATTATACATAATAAATTATACAAAGTATATATACAAGCAATTGTGTATTTGGCCATTACAATAGGTTGCAATTTTAATTCAATTAATAAAAAATGTACCCACTATGAGTGAATGCTCTTAGTGTCAGGGAATTTCTATTGTAGAATAGAACACATATTCGTTTTTAGCTTTAAATTATGAGATCAAATTAACCTTAAAAAACATCTTGATAATTTAAGATTATTCTTGATTTATTTCTAGTTTTCTGGACTGCAGCTTACCTCACTCAGGGCGGCATTCTCCCCGTTTTGGGGCCTATTCAGCTCATTGACCATTTCCGATGTGCCTGAAGAAGAACAGAGGGAATCTTTTGTATTACATACTATATGCACACATATCGCGCACATTAATGACTTTTTTGTTCCAATACAAACACAGGTCCACCGCAAGGCACTGTCTATAAATAAATACCCATTTGTTGAAATTCACTTCACGGTTGGACTAGTGTCAATCATTTTGGCATTTCTGAAGACAACATAGCTCAATGCAGTAATTATGCAAAACTTACACAGAGGTGTGACTTTCTCTCGGCAGTTTCTGACCAATTTTTATTGAAACTGTCTGTATTTATTTGGAATCCACGGAGCAGCGAGCAGTGTTCAGAGAGGTGCCCCAGTTCCAACTGAAACAAAGTGCCGAAAACAAGAATTTTTCAAACGATTCGATGCGTTCGTAGAACTTCGTGGGTCAGGCGGCGAGTGTTTCTGTAATGATGTGAGAGATCTTGTATCTTATATTCTAATTATATACACGGAGAGAAATTCACCTCTTTACTAGTAATTGAAAATGAGCAGTTGATGTCTTAGAATGTATTTATTTATTACATGTATTACTTTTTAATTTTATGTTCAATTAGCTGACGATCAAACTCAACACTTTGTGTGGTTATATAGCTAAATTCGTACTTGAGAACTTGAATGAATACAAAAACATTTTTATAAAATACTAAACTTACGTAACACAGGTGAAATATTCCCTCTTCCCTCTTCCTGTTAAATAGAAAGCACATCCAACGCAAATATAAATTCTATCTAAAGCGGCCTAAATACGATGTTTCGAATGTAAATTCATGCTGATTAAAGCGAAGGAAGAGGAAATGAGCAGAAATTAAACCACTCAAGAACCATTGTTTCCCCTAGAATTAATATGTCAGCTGTGCGAATACATCGATGTGGCGATATGACAATCAGTTGATTGTTTCTCTGACTGCAGAAAGCAGTTGGGTTAAGAAGCTAACGATGGGTGGAGGTGCGTGAGTCAAGAGCTCATGATTTCACGATCATAAAACATAAAATTCATATTTTTCTTTATAGAACAATTACTTGTGATCTTTCTGCTATGCGGAATAGTGGCAACAAGAGCTGAGAATGGCGTTACGACTGACGGGGAGGATGGAAGTTCTCCATCGAAAGATGATGGTTCCCTGATTTTGGGAAACCTAAGTCTATGCGGAAATGTGGCAGACAATGTGTTTCTGCCTTTTGTAGGTGACTGCAATAAGTACTACCTGTGTCGGTGTGAGTAGGAATCAAGGGATAAACTACACAATTCCATGACCATAATCCATATTTCAATCCATATTTCAATCCATGTTTCAATCCATATTTCAATCTACCAGCTGGCCAAGCCATAGCACTTCAGTGCGAATGGCCTTACGAGTTTGATGCTCCCAGCCAGAGCTGCGTGAATCCTGGGAAGGCGGACTGCCTTCCCACCTGTGAGGCCTTTAACTTCACCACCTTCAGTTACCAGCGCACCTGCACCAAATACGTCCTCTGCTACTACGGACGCCCTGTCCTAAGGGAGTGCCACGATGGCCTCCAATACAACTCCCGAACCGATCGCTGCGACTTCCCCAAGAACGTGGACTGCGTGGAGTCCGAGTGCTCCATCTATTACAATGCCTACCATCTGCGCTACGTGCCCAGCAAGGTGTCCTGCGAGAAGTACTTCCTCTGCGGCAACGGAGTCCCCAGAGAGCAGACCTGTACGCCCGGCTTGTACTTCAGCACCAAGTGCGATTGCTGCGACATTCCATCGAAGTCGGACTGCCAGGTGGGTCTGAAAGGTATATCCAGAAGTGAACTGATTGTGAGTCCTTAAACTTGTAGATCCCTGCTGATCAGCGAAAGGTGCAGCACTCCTCCCGTCTATCTCCTGGAGCTGCTGACGGGATCTGTCCTTCTGCTGGTGTTCATTTCTATGCCCACGAGTCCCGGCAGGATGCCTACTACTACTGCGTGGATGGTCATGGCTTGGTCCTGGATTGCTCTCCGGGTCTTTGGTACGATCCCAAGATTCAGGAGTGCCGAGAACCCCGTAATATGGGCCTTTAAAGTGGGTGAAGTCAATAAATTGTAAAACAGTTAAAAGAGAAGTTACCAGCTCATTTTAATTAGATTAGAATGAGGGTTGGAATGGGTAACAGGTCTCTAAGACAGAGTAGCTCAGCCAGGGCAGGGTCCCATTCCCCTTTACACTACGATAGCTAGAGTCTACTCTTCGAAACAAAAAAAGTGGAACAGAACTCGCTTTTTTCAGTATATAGTTTGGGCCTATACTTTAAGAGCTATTGCCAAAAGAGTATTGAGTAAGTATCAGTTAATCAGTTAAAAAATGCTTTATTTTTGCAACTTAAGAGCGAATGAACTGCGGGTCTTGGCACTCTCCACGCTGGGCATCGAACACCAGACCTGGGGTGCAGTCTAGGAGGACGCCGCTGCCATTGAGGCAGTAGTAGTACGCCTCCGGGCGCTTCGCGTGTGCAATGAAGTGGGCTCCCTCCGCGGGACACTTGATGTCGGCTCTGCGTGGAGGTGTTCGGTCGAGGGGTATGATATTCCGCTGCAGGGTCTCAACCTGAAAGAGATGACACCACGCCTTAGATAGCACCGAAGAGCCCGGGGAAGTGCCCATCTTTAATACGCACCGTACAGTTGACATTGGAGGGAAAGTCGCAGTGCTTTGTATTCGGGTTATACTGCAAGCCGTTGGTACAGTTCTGGACCATGGGCTGGCCGTCCAGGCAGATGTAGTACTTGCTGCAGCTTGACTTGCTGGCTATGTACACAATATCGTCGGGGTTGTTCTCCCGGATGCACATGTTGTCCGCGCAGTCTACATACTGGGGGTAGTCGCAGCGACCGGTCTGGAAATTAAACTGCAGGTTGTCGCCGCAGCTGCGGACCACAGGGGTGTCGGCGAAGCAAAGCACGTACTTGTTGCAGGTGCGGTCGTATCCGAAGGTTTCCAGACCACGGTTCTTGCACGACTTGATGCAACTGGATTCCATGAGCGCCACGCACTGCTGGTCGATGGCATCGAAGTATGTCTCTGGGGGGCAGTCCCGGATAATGGCCGTCTCACCTGGACAAAATTGAGAGAGATCACTGAGGAATTCTTGTAACTCCAGAGGCAGGGTACTTACTCATGCACAGGTAATACTGGCTGCAGTTGCTCACGTGCGGCAGGAAGAGGTTGTCGACCACATTCGAGCAGATGTTAATGTCAGCATCCACTGCTCCACAGCTTCCGATCAGGGCCACGGCGGCCAGCAGGATCAGGGGGTACATCACTTGAAATTGGTTATTGGTTAGACTTTAAACTTCAAACCTCTTGGATGCGATCCCAACTCACTCTTTGAACTCGGATTCCTCCACTTACTATCGTCTCAGCTCGGGTAACGTCTCTATTTATAGGTAAACCTCTTTTTTGGCAATCAACCAGCGGTTTGTTTTGGTTCTCTGCAAATTGGGAAACTTATCAGATGAGAATTCACGATTTTCTATTGTAATTAGAAGCATTCAACTCATTCATTCACTAATTCTGCCGGAGTAGATAGTGGCGAACAAGGGCCAATCTGGAGGTGGTCTATCAGCGATCCTTCCAAAACTTTCAGCACTATCAAGCATTAGCAAACACGTGTAACGATGGAGGATAGTTATACTGATGATCTCTTTACACTGTAACATCTGGCTGGAAAGATAGTTACTAACCTTATATACAGAAGAAAGTAAGTTGGATTAATAAATATTATTATACATTTGGCTTATGAAGAACTGTGGACTTTTACAGATATAAAAAACAGGCTTACTCTTATATTATATACTTTTCAATTATATTGATATCATGTGCAAAAGCTTACCAGATTATTACTAAGCGTTCCAAGATCCTGTACCTAAATGATCTATGGCAAACATACAATTTATGCAACATACTGACAAGAGATGAGATCCCCGGGTTCTGAGAACCAGTCTATTCCAAGCATTTGGAGCATTGTCTTCTAACTTTACTATCATGTCTGCCGCAGATAAATTCAAATTTGAAGTGTTTGTGGAAATTAGGTAGTGATTCTGGGAGAGGCGTGTGCCGAAATTAGCAAGCGATAAGACCAAGTTGGCAAGAACTCATTTGTCGAAGCAAAAGAGAGTCCAAGTGGTTCGATATAAATTGGATATGTTTCCGACTAACAGCCAACAGTTGGGTTGCACATCGCAAAGTAGAAAGTAAGTAGTAAGTAGTTAACTCTGGAAACAGCCATTATAACCTTCTCATTTCTACTACCATCGGCAGTGAAGTGGCTGATCAACTGCGGCTTTCTGCTCACACTCTTGCTGGTGCATCGTGGCCGGGCCGACGAAGACCTGGTGGTGGCACCCGAGCCAGGAGATAATGGCAGTGGTGAAGGCGATGATTCAACCACGTATGACATGTACAACGGATCCATCAACATATGCCAAAATGTGGCAGATGGAGTCTATCTGCCGTATGTGGACGACTGCGATAAGTACATCGAGTGTCAGAGTGAGTTAAAAGTCAGTCATGGTATAACCGATATACATAAACATATAATCAATTATATATAATTGTTGGATAATTGGAATAATAAGCTAAATATTAACTGCTCCATTATTTAGAGGGGGCCATAGCGAAAATCGGCAGCTGCCTGCAGTTGGAGAGGAACACACCGACCCTCTGCCTCGACGACACAAAGCCCTGCGAGCTCGGGTTCGATTCGGTCTTCCAGGTTTGCACCTATAGGAGCAAGGTGCAGTGCCTGCCCACCTGCGAGAGCTTCGCTCTGAGCAGCTTCTGCTACGACAACACCTGCACCAAATATGTGCTCTGCTACTACGGACGCCCTGTTCTCCGGCAGTGCCACGACCAGCTCCAGTACAACAATGTCACAGACCGCTGCGACTTCCCCCAGTACGTGGACTGTGTGGCCAACGACTGCTCCGCCACCGATGACCCCAATAACATCATCTACATGGCCAGCAAGGCCTCCTGCAACAAGTACTTCGTGTGCTCCAACGGCCGACCCTGGGAGCAGGAGTGCTCCGCCGGCCTGCTATATAATCCCGATTGCCAGTGCTGTGACTATGCCAAGAACGTGAACTGCTCGGTAAGTCTGAGAGATCTGCCTGCAAGAGTTGGCTTATCGTGGATATTATCCACTCTTTAATGTCTAAATTCCAAAATGGGTAAATATAAGATCTGGGTTTATTACTTCTTTCTAGATCGATGCCACGGCCAGGAATATTAAGCCCTACTCGCGGTCCCCACTTCGCCGAGCTGACATACAGTGTCCCCAGGAGGGAGTCTTCTTCTATCCGCACAAGTCTCGCCGAGATGCCTACTATTACTGCGTTGATGGTCGGGGAGTCACCTTGGACTGCACTCCGGGTCTGCATTTCGATCCCAAGGTGGAGGAGTGTCGTGAGCCACAAAACGTTGGTCTCTGAGAGTTATGCAAATAAAATAAGATGTATAAAATCGAGAACAGAGAGTGATTTTAAGCTCTTCATTTTCAGATTTAGTGGATTAATTAACGTAAATCGAAGTACCATTATTCCAGAATTTTTAAAATTGATTGGTATTTCCAGGAACTGTTATTAAATAACAGTTTAATTGTAATATATATATTTTTTAGCCTTGGAAATCAGAAATATATCTATTTTCTGATATTCAAGTAAAACCGTTTATATGGAAATGGAAAATAGATAATTGCAATAACCACTTTTTATCAAGAAAATTGTTGTATAAACTAAAGAGTTAAAACTATTTTCCAATTCAATAAAATTATGTTACTTTAGCGCAACAAAAAAGAGAAGAGAGAGAGAGAGAGGGCTGAGCAGGACAAGCATTCTTATGTAATCCATATAATTCAAATAGTCCTTTCCTTTCTTTTTTGGATAAAGTGAACAAAATGATCTTTAAAGACTTCTATCGACCTGATGCCCATTTCGATCAATTTATCGCTAAGCATCCCTGTAAAGCTTTTATGTTTTTAAAATTAAGTTGGCGGTCAGTCGAGGGCGCATGTGTCGTGCAGCCACCGAGCGTTTCTAGAGAGCGACCTTTCTCTTACTTTCTCTCTCTCTCCGCTATTCAAGCTCTTCGAAGTGCAGCACCCGCCCACCCCCTGGCCCACACAGGCGCACGGCCACATATACAGAAAGCAAAAACAAAACGCTGTCTGCTGGCAAAGGAAAACGAAAAAAAAAGCCACGGGCGGAGAGGGTGGTGGTGGCGGCGACGAAATGGGGGGTTGGTTGGCCGTCTGCGAAACCCATGAAAGTGAAAACGAGCACGGCGGCGCTGCTGCTGCTGGCCAGCAGCTGCATTCGCACATTCAGTTGGCTGCGAGTCCTTGCTCCGTTCGAATCGGAGGCGCCGCACACACCACCCACCGCCGCTCCCCCGTCGCACGTCGGCCCCCGTCCGCCTTTGCCTACGCTTCTGGAAAATCCAGTTATTCGAGCGCGATTCCGCGGCAAGGAGATTCTTTGCTTTGCTTTGAATTGAATTGAATTGAATAGAAGTTTGCAAGTCGCGTGAGTCCTTCGCGTGAGTGTGAGCAGCTTCGCAGAAGGATATTTATTTGTGTGTGCTCGTCTCGTGTGTGTTTGTCGGGTCAGTTGAGCGTTCAAGGACTCTGCTGCAGCGAAGAAAACCAGAATCAGAAACAGAAACAGAAACAACAATATGTATGCAATAACGGCCAGAAACGTGACAGCCGCGTGCCAATAAAGGCGGAGGGCATTGAAAAGCTGAAGGGGAAATATCTGAGAGCTCGAGAAAATATATATTGCAGGTAAGAAGAAAGCGTGCTGCACTTGAAAACAACCCACACAGCCACATTGCACCGCATTGCTCATACGCAGCGTACGCCATCAAGTGGGCAGGCAGGCATTCAGTATCAGTCCCTGACTGCACCTCCCCTTGGAGCCACTCGAATGGGACAAATTCACTTCCCGCCAACGAAAAATCGCATAAAAACGAACGCTCATCGCCCGCCCGCCCGCTCCCCTGCTCGCTCTCAAAGAGCAAAAGTAATGGCAGCGCGCAAAGGTTAACCATCCGAGTTAGAGTGAAATGGCGAACGGGGGGTTGTTTCAGCTTTAAAGTTTACAATTTCTGTTTTGTTTTGGCATCTTTTCCCCATGACGCATACATTTCATCCGCCGGAGGTGAGGATAACGCTCGGGTAAACACACAGCGGCAAACACGAATGTCTGGCATTTCATTTATGCAATGGATGGTCAGAATAGGTTGGGATAGCTCCCAATTCCGGAGAATTTCTCAGTGCCTGGCCAAGGAATTCCATTCAATAAACATTTCTCTGTTCGTTTTAGTGTGTGTCTGGCAAATCCAACGGAGACCCCTTTTGTCGTGCCCTTCATTTGATTATAAGTAGATTTCAAAAGTGATAATAATAATGTTTCCATGAAATTATCTATTTTTTGTTTCGTTAATAATAACAGTGTAATTTAAGGCTACGAAACTAAGTCAAAATAATGGTCTTGCCTTATTTATGATATATATTCATCAAATAATTGCTGACATTAGCTTTATCTTTGTTCCTTAGATTAGTTTCGATTTCCGCTTTGATTGAAGTGACCTGCTGGCATTTTGCCCGAGCCCAATCATCCCCTGAATCTCTAGGGCCTCTTTTGACAGGCATCGTTCAGATGTTTCCGTGGTGTAGCGGTTATCACATCTGCCTAACACGCAGAAGGCCCCCGGTTCGATCCCGGGCGGAAACATGTATCGAGTTCGTCCTGTCAAGCAGGGAGGGCTTCCTTTTTTATTTATTATTTGAAAAAGCTGCGCAGTGCAAGGCAATTTTGGCATCCATAAGAGCTAAGAATATCACATTTAATGCAGTTTATGTTGGTTTTCAATATTGGGCAAGTTTTATTCCACCCAGAAAGCCCAGTTCGACAATATTGTACAATGGAACCTAGGAGCCGTTAGTCTCTAAGAAGATTCCTGTAGGCATTCGTAAAATTTAGTTAAAGTTTGAAGACTAATAACTACACAATAAGTTATAAGTAAGCCAATAAGCCAGAAGTATTATCAGAATCTTGTTTAGATTTTTATAAACCAAAGGTTTAAATAAATCTCATCTATTATTTTGAGCTACACTTATAAAGTTATTCCTTGTTTTAAATAAGTTAATACGTTGAACATATCCATTAAATTATTTCATTCTAAAAGAAAGAATACATTTTAAACTATTTATATTTTGAGAACTAAAACTTTAAGAACCTTAAAGCTTACACAATAATGTGGAAAATCATAAATTCCACCAACAAGATTTTTAAAATAATTGCATTATCTTATCTTTAAATGTTCGTCATTAAAAATATTATTAATCAAAGAAAAAAGATAAAGTCATCTGTTTCCGCCCGGGATCGAACCGGGGGCCTTCTGCGTGTTAGGCAGATGTGATAACCGCTACACCACGGAAACAGTTGGAGCTAGGGCACTCCAGAGGCCAACATTAACGACCTCAGCTGGCGGCAGGCCAAAAGTAAAACGAGTTCATTGAATAAAATCGGAAAGTGTTTTTGTATCTATTTAAAGTGAATCTTGTGAGGAATGGAATGCCCAAGGCGACCGAGACCGAGTGATTGGGCAGTGTGCCATGGCGAATGGTCTATTGCCCGATGAGCGGCAGGAATAGTAATGAAGTATTATGATAAAAGAATTATTATTTGGTAGCTACTGCTGGGAAAGTGATTTATTTAGTGGGTAAATTAATTATATCAAGTTGAATGGGCATTCTTTGTGGGCATTTCTCCCGTAATGGACTTCTAGCAAGGAAAACACTTTGGTGGTCCGACATCGCGCAAAGCGAGAATTATTTATTATTTAAAAATGCTTCGCAGTGCAAGGCATTTCGGAAACCATGAGAGCTAAACATTTTGCATTTAATGCAGATTAATTTTGTTTTCAATATTAAGCAAGTTTTATTCCACCCAAAAAGTTCAGTACTAGACTTTTGTAGGATATATGTCTCTAGAAAGTTTCTTGTATGCAGTCGTCAATTATTATCAGAATCATGTTAAGCTTTTAATAAAGCAAGGGTCTAAATAATCCTCATTTACTATTTCGAGACTATCTGTATTAATAATAAAGTAATCCCATATTTTTAATAATTGAATATAATATCCATAATTTATTAAATTATTTTAATCTACAAGAAAGAATCCACTCTGAAATATTTATATTTAGAGAATTGAAACTTAACATTGGGAAGGCTTAAAATTTACGCAATAGCGTAGAAAAAGTTAATATTAAATGTTGGCCATATAAAGAAAATAAAGATTTAATATAAAATCATATAAATTAAAGAAAAAAGATAAGTTCATCTGTTTCCGCCCGGGATCGAACCGGGGGCCTTCTGCGTGTTAGGCAGATGTGATAACCGCTACACCACGGAAACAGTTGAAACTAGCCCGTCCCAGAGGCCAACGTTAACAACTTCAGTTGGCAGCAGGACAAAATTAAAACTAGTTCACTGAATCAAATCGGAAAGTGTTTTTGTATCTATTTAAAGTGTATCTTGTGAGGAATGGAATACCCAAGACGACCGAATGGTCTTTCGCCTGGTGGGGGGCAGGAATAGTAATGAAGTGTTATGATAAAAGAATTATAATTTGGTAGCTACTCCTTGGAAAGTGATTTATTTAGTAGGTAAATATTAATTATAACAAGTTGAACGGACATTCAATGTGGGCATCTCTTCTAGCAAGGAAAGCACTTCGGCGGTCAGAAAAAGAGTGCCCTCAGCTGAGACAATGTCAATGTCCGACATCGAGTTCCGCAAAAATCCTAACCAGCATCGAGCAAATCAAGCTGAACTTTACCCCATAGAGTGGCAACAGAACTAAATCGCAGGCTTCGGGGCTGGGATGAGGGGTGCACAAAGCCAAAGCATTGAACCCACGGCCGGGACTCGCAGGACGAGGCGTGCAAACACAAGTCGAAATCCGAGTGGCGCCAGGCGAGAAATGGAAACGAAATGAACCTATCAAAAGGTTGTCAAAATGTCTCTTTTAAATATGTTTATTTTATTACCCTGGCCCCGTGCTTGAGTATTTATTTATTTGCACTCAGAGCTGAGCAGAGGCATTGTGTTGTGTAATGCTTTTCTGCTCTTCTGGAGACGTTGTGTTGACAGCCATTGAACTTTGAACCTTGAGGCCGAGCGGGCGGACAGGACAGAAAGTTTGCCGAAGTAAAAGTTATTTTATTGTGCGGTTGATTTTTATGGCAGTGCACAGCCCACAGTGCGTATGCGTATTCGGTTGTTTATGCCACACGGCAACACAACGCCTGTGTCTGTGGGAAAAATTAAAAAATTAATTATTTCTCTGGGGCTGTTTTAAGTGCGATTTAGGCTTGTCATCCTTGATTGGCTAATGCCGCAGAGACCACACGCACACCGGAGGGACGGTTCAACGAACAGTTAAGCAAATGCAAACACCAGGCACAATGGGACCAGAATTTCCCCGCCCAGGACACAGTCAGCATCATAATCCATCTTTGAATAGTTCGCGAACCCAGAGGCGAGACTTTCTTCTGCGAACAAAGCAGAACATTGCTCAGAGCTTCCCAGACTGAAGGGGTGTCTTAGGGAACTCTTTTTTGATGTGTTTTAAATAAATTACTATGCTAAACGGACATATTTTCCAAAATATTCCTAGTCAAATATCTGGTAATTTATTCTGTGCAAACCCCTTTAAGTGCGCCGCTGTCGAGGGTTGCCCTTTTCCAACACAACCACTAATCTCAGTCTGTGTGTTTTGGCGCGCTTGGGGCTTTGGTGGCTGCATGGTGGCTGTGACTGTGGCTGTGGTGGTGTTGGTGTTTTTGGATGTTTGCTGCTGCCAATGACACGGGAAGTGAAAGCGTTCAATGAATGTTTTATTTTTCGGGCGGGTTCCTTGACCAGGCATCCGAAGAGCAACCTTTGTTCCTTGTTGCACCTTCCCTGAAGTAGAGACAGGGGAGACAGGGAGAGGAAGTGCCAGGCCAGGACCACGACCACGTCCAGGAACTGCTGCTGGCGAGGGGTACACGAGGCAGACAAGGAAGGCAACTGAGGCAGCCCCATTAAAGGCGATGCGCACGTTTCCTGTTTTGGCTTTTTGGGGACGCAAACAGGGGGAAGTGCAGGCGAATCCGAGGCTTGGGGAACCGGGGATGACTCTCTTCCGTCTGGCAGACACAAAGCCAAATGAGTCAGAGGCGCTTTGTCTAGTCAAGGGCTTCCCCCTGCCAGAAACACAGCGTGAACTTCAAATAAGTTTGCAGCACTTAATGCCTTCATTTTTATCAGATTAAAATAATATGATCTCGAGATGTATCCTTGTCTACCATTTGGGTTTAAAAGATGCTTCTGCCTTCACCTTGAATTTAACAATATTTTATAGTATGTATATTTACTATATCCTCAATCCTACTTTACTTGCAGTTGAATCCTCCTGTGAGAGCCATGCATTTTTGGATCGACAAGCGCTCGCAGCAGTGCGGCTTTGGACGCTCCCGCGTGGCCGCCTCGCTGTCGCACGCCGGCAGCGGACTGAGTTATGGCCATCCGCCGAGGAGGGCCAAGTCCACCAGTTGCAGCGGGAATGGAGGCAGTGGCCAGGCCATGGCCTCCGTGCACCGTACCTTGCCGCAGGCACCCTACGACCTGCACCAGCCGGGCACGAGTCGTCAGTCGCAGTCGCACTCGCATTCCCAGTATGCAAATAACAATGCAACAATGTTGCAACAACATTCCAGCGGTGGCACCAGCAACAACAACAACTTGAACAGCAGTCATCATGCGGCTGCCACCGGAGCACCAACCACTGCCAGTAACAACAACAATGCAGCTTCCTCGGCAGCCGTCCTGACCGGAAGCGGAACCATCGTGCCCCTAGTGGCGCGTGGCTCGCACCATGGCAGCACACGTTACGCGCCAAGGCCACAGCAGCAGCACCTGTTGCACCAGCACTCGCAGCAGCAGCAGCAACATCCGCAGCAGCAGCAGCATCCACATCCGCAACAGCAGCAGCAGCAACACTACAGCTATCATCACCCGCAGTTCGGCAACATGGCAGTGCCCGTGAGGCACTACGATGCACATCAGCAGCAGCAGTACTCGGGCAATGTCTATGCGTGAGTACATGAAATCCTTCATCCTTCATCCTTCATCACAAAATACGAATTATATTCCAGCGATGATGCCTACAGCGCCTACCACCACACACCCCATCACCAGCACGGCAGCAGCAATCACTCCAGCGGTGGCAGCCACAACCCGCGCCCATCGGCAACTTACGCAGCTCCACGCCGCCACAACTCCAGCAGCAACATGAGGCATTCCACGGCTCCAGCCACAGCCACAGCCACAGCCACATCCTCATCATCAGCAGCAGCAGCAGCAGCAGTGGCAGTGGCAGAAGTAACCACTGCTGCTGGCACAACGGCACCGGTGGCCACAGCTGCAACCTCGCACAGCAACCAGCTGCAGCAGCAACACCATGCGCTGTTGCAGCACGCGGACTCGCAGCTCCTGCCCAGCCACCTGAAGTGCGGGATGTGCGCCTCCTTGGTGCTGGCCTCGGTGTTTGTGGCCGGGACTAAGTTCTACTTCGACCACCAGGGCACCGGCCTGGAGGTGCTCATCTTCTGCGCCTTCTCGGCCACCTTCTTCCTGGCCGCCTGCATGGTCAGCCTGTGTCGCATCCCCAAGGGGCTGCTCTCGAGCGCGGGTCGCGCCGAGGCCCGGGCGGCAGTGTGCCACAGTCGTGGGGTGAACTCCGCCCTGCCGGAATTGGAGGAGAACCCTTCCCGGGCCTGTGTGTACCAGATGAGGGTACCCTTCCAGGAGCAACTATTGACTGCCGGAAGCCCACCGGCATCGGCGGCCACTGCGGGTCCGCCGCCCTACCACATAGCCATATTGCTGCCGGAGCAGACTCCGGCCGCGCTGGGCAAGCAGCTGCCGCTGGATGAGTCGCCGCCGCCGTCTTACGACAAGATCCTGGTGTAGGGAGCCGGGAAGCGATCCTCTTGACCCTCAATGCACAACGCCAAGTACTTTTGCTCAGTATTTTTCTAAAAGAGATATCACCATTTATATGAACATTTACACGGCATATATACACAAGGAAGATATATATCAGATAAACATATACTATATATGCATACACGAATATGTACTTTTAAGCTCCGAGTAATATTTTTACACTTTCTAAGCCCTGTGTACTAGAACCAGACTCTTCCACCCCAGGCCAGACCCAGACCCAAACACGCGTCTTCTTCAACTGTCATTTTTGTTCTGTGATATGCTCAAGAGATCAAGAAGTCGTAAGCTATATAGATATACCGCGCGATCCACGTATGTGTGTTAAACCATTAGCTACAACCAATCAAGCCAAGGCAAACAATGTAGAAATAGCTGGAACAGTAAAAATAATGGGAAACCAAGCAGCTGTATTAGTGGGCAGTTAAATATTAAATTAACCAACCAAACGGACGCATTCACTTATCAAATACGCAAAAGAGAGTGCAATATATTAAGTAAAACCGATTACAAATTAAATTAAATCAACAGAAATTGTATTGAAAATGAAGAAAACTCTTTCAGTACTCCTTGGGAGTTGGTCGTTGGTAAAGGTAAGTTGGGAAGTGTGTTCCCCTTAAATCCTGGAATTAAACAGGATTGATAATTATTAAAAGTAAATAACACTATAGCACTTCTAAAATTAAATTTATTTTCATATTTATCTGAACTTATATCACTAAAGAGTCACTTTGTATGCTTTAATCTACTGATAAATTATTTCGTAAAGAATCCCATAGTTTATGGTCTTTCCTTCTATTTCATTATCTTCCAGAAATTCCAGCGGAGGATTATTATTGCTCTAATTAATAAATTTTGTAATAAAGTGCTATGGCCGCATAAATCACTATATTACCAATCAGAGTTGGCTATATATTTGATTTTATATATATATATTTCATTTAAGAGTCGAATTTTGTAGCCTGCCACACATTTCGACACGTTGACCGCTTTTGTTTTAGTTTTTTCAATTCGTACTTGTACGTTTAAGGCAATCATGTTCATTCCTTCAATTGGTGATGTCCCGGCGAAGGATCCCCCGCGCCGCACCCCGCGGAACTTCCTGCGCGAGAACCGGCTGATGGTCAGCCAGCGACCCATTACGGACTCGAAAGCCAGACAAGCCGCCTCTCTGGCCAGGCGTGCAGGAGCACAGCCTCAGATTGCTCGACGGCGAATTACGGGCGGAACGCTCAGGACCACTCGCTTCTCCGAGAAGCAGGTCCAGACGGAGGACATCAGCGACGAGCGGTTCCTCAGCGCCGCTATGCTGAAGTGCTCGGAAAAGGGGCACTTCCGGCCAGCACGCAGCGAGGGAGACGAACCGGAGCCCAGAGAGGGGGAGTCCTGGGGCAAGAGTCTGAGTCTGCGACGCACTGCGTCCAGCTTCGAGCTGGGCAGGATGCCGGAGCAACGCGATGGCTACCAGTCGGGGCAGTACACACTGCACCGGCCGCTAGCCATCGGGCTCGGCACTGTGCCCAGCGGCTGCTTCCAACGCAGGCCGTGTGAAGACTCTTCCTCCGGCTCCCCCTCCTCCAGGCCGAGCTCCCCGAGAGTGCGCCAAATGGACATTCCGGAGATGGTGGATGTCGACCTGGAGGAACTGCTGAGTCTGCGATCGCAGGTGTCCTGTGCCCAGCTATCAGATCCTTTGCCCGAAGAACCGAAGGAAGAGGCGGAGGAGGTGAAGCCGCACGTGGACTCCCAGCCTCAGGAGCCGTCCCAGATCCAGCTGCAGCCCGAGTCGAATCTAATGCCGGGCGAGCTGCGGATCATGCTCTTGGAGGCCGCCCGTGAGCGCCAGAGCCAACTGACCGCGGAGTACAACCGGCTGCCCCTCTCCATGGCCACGTTGCGCGTCCGCAATCTCAAGCGCCAGCTGGAGCTGCAGCTGGACGTGGTGGACAGGGACGTGAGCGTGCTGTCCCAGGGAAGGGTCTACCTAAGGCAGGACGGCGAATGTGCAGCACTTAGAGCTATTAAATTGTAATCGAAGACGGTTATTCAGATAAAGCTATAACGAGAACCTATAAGGCGTACCTATATTATTGATCAGCATCGCCAGAACACTCGATATACAGTGGGTCATGAATTTATTTTTCCACAAGCTATTTAAAATATATTTATATATTGTTGATAGCTATTTAAAGATTTAATTCGTGCTTAATTAAAGGAAATATTTTTTAAAAGGCGACCTAAGGTTTAAGGAGAAAATGGACACGGAATTACTTCTACTCTAAATCGGCATTTTTATATCCAAAATTTTAGACAAAACAAAATTTAAAATAACCATAACTAAGCCAAAACAGCCTTAATTTCAATTCGGAAAGCTTTTCTATACTAGCTTTTATTTGTCTATTTAATCTGCATATTGACTTTAGACATTTGAAAAAATTAATTTTTTGCCAATTTTTGACAATTTTAATGATGTAACAGAAGACATCAAGTTTACCCATTTTTGGGTCCTTAAATGGGGTTTTTTATGTCCTAATCTTAAGGACAACTCAAGGTTAAAAAAATTCATAACAAAAATAATTAAGCTTTTAACGGTGAATCGAACCATATACGGCATTTTGCTTAAGTTCCATTTTTGGCCAAAATATGCTGTTCAGAAGACCTCAGGTTTAAGCATTTTTGGGTCCTTAAATGAGGTTTTTTATGTCCTAATCTTAAGGACAACTAAAGATTAAAAAAATTCATAACAAAAATAATTAAGCTTTTAATGGTGAATCGAACCATATACGGCATTTTGCTTAAGTTCCATTTTTGGCCAAAATATGCTGTTCAGAAGACCTCAGGTTTAAGCATTTTTGGGTCCTTAAATGGGGTTTTTTATGTCCTAATCTTAAGGACAACTCAAGGTTAAAAAAATTCATAACAAAAATAATTAAGCTTTTAATGGTGAATCGAACCATATACGGCATTTTGCTTAAGTTCCATTTTTGGCCAAAATATGCTGTTCAGAAGACATCAAGTTTACGCATTTTTAGGACCTTAAATGTTAAAAATATTCATAACAAAGTCAAAACAGCCTCAAATTCAATTCGG